>JAVTVY010021529.1:0-96591 GCA_036873755.1 Hanleya hanleyi | reverse complement strand
ATTCCAGCTTTCTAAATGAATTTATGGCAAAAAAGAATACCGAAGCCATACTTTGTTCAAAGTTGTCCTGTTTCTCTCAATATCAGCATTTGCCTTTCAGGATATGCGCTTTTACTTTGGGTCTGGTCATATCAGACGGCGAAATCTTCGGTGAAGTAAAATCGTCGGTAATGGGATTGACTGGACGAATTAAGATCTGAAACTTTCAACATGGCAAGACTAATTATTTTTTGGTTGATTACTTAACGAATATCGGGTCAGCGAAGTGTAATTCTGCCTCTCGGCTTTGTGTCGTGGGGCCGACGCGGCCGAGGCTGGACCGGAGGTCGCTGCTGTGCCGTGGGTCAACGACGATCTGCCGAATGCAGCCGTACGTCGCCATAAAGACCTATTGTGAACGGTAATAAGTCGTCAGCAATGAAATAACGAGCAAAAGAGCTCGTGACGGTTTCCTATCCTTTCGTACAGATTCGTCCACAGTATTATGCAAGCTGAAGATACGGATAGATAGGGACTAAGCATACATTAGTACAATGGGGGGGTGGGGGGGGGAGCGAAATGGTCCTATTTTTATTCTTACCCCTTGAGCTAGGAGGCTGAAACCTACCACACTTTACCTTTGGGTAAAGCTCTGCCAGAAAATGTGAACAAATCGAAGATTTCTATGTCGTCACAGTGACGCTATTTTCAAAAAAGTCATTTTGAGGTACATTGTAGATTTTCCGGTCAGTTTTTTCGAATTTTTTATCTATGCAATTTCTCCCCGCAAAAAACTGCATCATAAATTATTAGATTTTAATATAATGCGAAATAAAATAATTTGTGCCCACTTTTCATCGCAGAAAAGCAGAAATTTTAAAGAAAAATGACGAAAACTTCACTTTTCAGGTATCCCACGTGCTCGCCATCTTGAATTTACACATGATCCTCTGCCCGGGAGATTACGCAAATAGGCTCAAAATGACCCCAATATGATAAACTATAAAGTCACTGAGTGACTTTTTTGTTGTTTCGGAAAAAGCGCAGATAATTTGGTAGGGGCCATTTTGACCCCCCCCCCTCCCCGGCCTGGTTGGGTTAAAGGTGGAGGTGACATATAACTTGTAGATTAGGTTTTGTTTCTTTGTTTCAGGATTTGTGTTCTACAACACACTAAATCCTGTATGTCCAGTATAACTTTACTTGCTGCTTTATATGTTGCTTGCTTTATTGTATTACTCTGCTTTGGTATCCCTTTCCCGTCACCTCGATTCAAGCAAGGTGGCGGGTTGTATCGAACCTCACTTGTTGATCAGGATCACTGCACGAGACTGTTCAATACAGTCTGACAGGTTGTTGAGTAACTTTAGGCCACGACACTCGTACATCCCATTACTACTGGAACGTTTATACCGCTCGAGCGTTTCACTATTCTCAATTTTATTCGATGGAAAGCTAGTAAATATGGGAGCGGTGCATGCCCAGCTTTCCATCATTTACTTGCAATTTTGCTAGATGGAAAGCAGAAGTATCAAGTGTTACGCTGGCCCAATCTGGACAAAGTTGAGGTATGTTCAAATAATCGTCTATTTCTTTTGCTTAATGATATGTTAAGATTGTGTTCGTTACAGTTCACGAAATAGAAAACTGCTATTACCCGAGGCACCGTGGATGGACGTTTGCGTTAGTTGTGTTCATAAATATAGTCTGTTTTTTTTCTCACTACCTTATTTCATCCAGGATGTCCGGTGGATTTCGTGCCCATAGATGATGCCTGTTACCACATTACTAGAACCCCTGTAAGCATATCATTCACGTCGGCTCAATGGATTTGCGAATCCCTTGATGCAGAGTTATTGGCAGTAGAAACGCGAGAAGAATTTGATGCCATTAAACAGTATTTCAAATCGGGTAAGTTTAGTTTTCTTGTTCGCTTTAAGCCGCAACAGACGTTCTAGCTTTACCCACCACCCTCCCCCCAAACCCCACCCCCTCCTCGGCTGTTGGTATCTGAATCCATGCACACTCGCGATAGAGGCATGTATACGGATAGCACAAATAGACTTCTCTCTTAATTTCATTTGTAGATTCATTGCCAAATGATGTCGGCTGTGATTGTGTTTCGTCTGCATGCATATGTAAAAGCGATTGAATCCTGTCACGTTAATGCTCTAGAAGCCAAGCCGTTGCAGTAAAAGACTTCCATCTTGGCATAGATCATTGATCCGTGGTAGAGCACAAGCCTATCGAAATTGGGGATTTTGCGGTCAGATTTTTCGATTTTTTTTATTTATGTAACTTCTTCGCAGAAACTGCATGATAAATTATTAAGTAATAATCTCATGTGCAATAAAATAGTTTTTGTCCACTTTTCCTCTTGGAAAGCTGGAACTTTGAAGAAAAATTACGAAAACATCTCCTATTTCTGTAAGCCCATATTTAGGTGGCAACACTTGGGGATAAATTGAGAACATATCGTTTCCGGGGAGAGAAAGTAGAACGACTTAACTAATTCTCTCCACCTTTGGTATTTGGGTACATGTATTTTGTCCCAGGATAGTCACTTGGAAATGTGTTCCCTCTAAACACGCATCCATAGGTGGCGCCACCTGATGACAAACTTGAAATTCCATTCACTCATGCCAAATGATGTCTCTTGCTCCGTCTACGTTCGCTCATAGCTGGCGCCACCTAAGGGTCCAACCTTGAACTTCACCATGTTAACACATCCTTTCCAAATTTGTTATGTGGATACATTGCCACAATGTACTGCTTGAAATGATTAATTTATTTACTCGACGTTACAAATGCAATGCCTCTTCGATCGTATTCGATCGACTGTATACGTAGTTTCTCTATAGTCTAGTCAAAGTTTGCGTAAAAATCACAGATGATGTAGAAGGCCATTTTATGACGTCCGGCATGATGACTGGAGGGAATACCGCCTCTTGGACAACCGTGAACAAACCTGTACAGACAGATGAGTACTACTGGTTCCCTGGTTACTCGCTGACCTCTCGGGTGGAATGTATTTCACTGCAGGCTGTTGATGGCAAGTTCGGATACCGTGACACTCGCTGCAGAGAACAAGCCGGGCGTGGGGTCATCTGTGAATGTGCAAAGTTAGGTAAGATCAATAGGAAACTTTTATTCTAACATCTTTCTTTCTTTGATATTTGTTAGCTGAAATAGCGTAAAATATAAACCGTTATCTCAACAGGTAAAGTGAAGAAAGATTACAGGAACCTATATTGGGAATTGAGGATAGATGTGAAGCGCCGAAATGAAAAAGCCGATGTTCGTGACTGGGTAATTATTAATCCTCGCGTGCGAAATGCTTAGTACCGTTACGCTCCAGATTGGTAGATATCTGTAGATGATGTATTATAGTGTCCAAGCGGGAAAGAGAATTGAGCGCCTCCATATCATCATCGATTACCTTAGAAGAGCGACACCATGTCACGATGTAAAACCACCGCAGGAACGAGCGAATTGACATACATTTTCATTTCTTCCATGCATATTTATTCCGAGACAAATGGGGGTAAACAGACGATACTTTGAAGAAGTGTAATATTTTTACCGCATTTCTGATATTGTTTGTTCTACACACAAAAAGACTTGTTTCAACATTAATTTCCAAGTTTATTTCACAACAATAGCATCAGATGACGAGTGGGGGTGAACAAATGGTTTTAAACGATCGATAGACCTATTTTCCCATCGTAATGGCAAGCTTTGGAACCCCAATTTTAAAGCACTTGTCATGTTACATTATTATTTATTTACGATTATTGTTGAATTCTGGTGCCTGTGATCCTTCACAGAAACTCAAGATTTTTGAAGTTGGACATTGCCATCAGACGAAAATGCATTTATCGATCGTATCGCACAAAACTACCATTTTTATCGAGCCCGTAGCTTTAGCTGCGGAAAGCTCGATATAGGTGCCACAATGATGTCCGTCTGTCTATCTGTCTATCTGTCTATCTGCAGGACCAAGTAAATGTTAAAGTTTTGGACTTAGAAATTTTTCCCTCAGGACCAAGTAAATGTTAAAGTTTGATCCTAAGGCCTGCCCGACCGCCGAACCCCTCATATTTCAGATGCTTGCATCAGGCTACACATACTGAACCCATCCACTGCCCTGGGGGAGCATGTCCCCACCCCTGGGACCCCAGGACCAAGTAAATGTTAAAGTTTTGGACGTAGAAATTTCCTGACACAGCTTCTCGGCCTCGCCTATGTCTCCTAAACTAAGGCCAGCCGAACCCCCTGGACTCTCATCTATTCCAAATGCTTACATCGGGCTACATATATTGAACCCATGCATTATCCTCGGGGAGCATGTCCCCACCCCTGGGACCCCAGGACCAAGTAAATGTTAAAGTTTTGGACTTAGAAAATTCCTGTCCACAGCATCTCGGCTTCAACTATGTCTCCTGAACTAAGACCATCCCGATCCCCAAACTGTCATCTATTCCAAATGCTTAATCTGGTTACACTTTTTGAACCCATCCACTACCCTCGGGGAGCATGTCCCCACCCCTGGGGCACCGAGCCCCACCCTCTATCTCTTAAACTAAGTTTCGCCCGACCCCATACCCTGATATAGTCTGGGAGCTTAGATCATGCTACACTTATTCAACCTATCCACTACCCTCGGGGAGCATGTCCCCACCCCTGGGGCACCGAGCCCTACCCTCTATCTCTTAAACTAAGCTTCGCCCGACCCCATACTCTCGTATATTCGGAGAGCTTAGATCATGCTACACTTATTCAACCCATCCACTACCCCAGGGAGCATATCCCCACCCCTGGAGTACTGAACCCCACCCTATATCTCTTAAACTAAGCTTCGCCTGACCCCATACCATCATGTATTCAAGGAGCTTACATCATCATACACTTATTCAACCCATCCGCCATCTACACTTATTCAACCCATCCACTACCCCCCGAGAGCATGTCCTCACCCCCGGGGGCATAAAGCCACACCCTCTATCTCTCATATACCCTCATATATTCTGGGAGCTTACATCATTCTACACTTATTCAATGCATTGCCCGACCCCATACCCTCATATTTCAAATTTTATATCTCTTATATGTGAAACTAACCTACTATTAGGTATGAGGTGCAGTGTACATTGTATATACACACACACAACAAATGACCTACAATATATACTTTATATTAATTACTAATACATGTACTTTGATGACATTATTTTGTTTCAGAAGTACAATATTAAATAACCCGACGGGGGAATCCCGCAGTACTGAACCTCTATCAGTTTTGAACTTCGTGTCGCCTTAAACGAATTCAATTTTGCTATCAAATCATTCTATTCCACATCATATGATTTAGCTGAAAGCTTTTACATGAACCATTTACGTGTCCACACATTTAACTTATATATTAATTAAAACTGAGTTTGTGGTGTCCCAGTTTTACCAGTGCACATTATGATGTAGCATTACACATGTATGATTGAAAACATTTGTCATTATATTCTTGTATTTGCATACAAATGTGAGGGTTCACCCACAAGGCTGGTGTCCCATTCCATACTGTAAATGATACCTCTACTCCAACTATTACATTGTTAATAGCTCTGTCAGAAAAGGGATTATATAATTCACGTATCATGACACAAAGTTACACCAAGAAGTTCTGTGGTCCAAATTCCACGGTCAATTGTTCCTAACTATACGGTCAATTGTTCCTAACTATACATGTACATATACGTAATGAGCTGTATATGCTTACTTTGAAAAAGAAATGTAATCTTTATTTCAAGTTTTATAATATAGTTCCTTTCAATCCAACCTCAACATCACTGATATAGAAACCATATTTTTATGTATTGTCATTTCAAATATGTGCATTGCCAATGATGTGCAACCTCAAATGCCACCCTAAAGGGCTCGATCTTTTTGCGAAGCTGCATGTTTCTGCATTTACTCAACTCTGATTCGTCTGTGATGCCAATGTAGTATCCTGTGGATCAGATGATGAACATATCGATTCAATATCTACGCGTTAGTTAGACTATAAAATGGCGTCGTCTGCTCGAAATTCTCGCGCGTCTTCAAGTGCGTTTCATTTTCCTTTTTCATATTCACACCAGTGGTTTCCAATGCAGTTTTATCGCTAGGGGCCTACGTTGCTGAAGTTCTCCGTTGACCGGTTTTCCCCTATGCAGTCGCCGTCGGTGATTAGCCTATGTTTATGTATACTATGATTGTCTTTTTTGAATTTGGTGTTATATGGATATGGAATAGGTCTTTAGATTATGGACGCGGATATTCTTTAATGGACGACGGCTGAATTATGAATGACGGACTAGACGCTTGTATATTGATTTGTCTTCATGGGCGACAATGCCCGTCCACATCGGGCAAAAATTGTAAATGACTTCCTCCAAACTGAAGGCAATGAGCGGATGCAGTGGTCCGCAAGTTCTCCGGATTTCAACCCCATCGAATATCTGTGGGATCAGTTGAAGCAAGCGGCCTATCGTCGAGTTGGGATGGAGTCCGATCTTGATCATATGAGAAGCCTACCTCAGGAGGAGTGGTTAGCCATCCCGCAAAATCGGATCACACGCCTCATCAACACGATGCGAGCTCGTTGTCGGAATGTGATACAGTGTAGTGGTGGTTGCACGCGATTTTAACGATAACTGGCCGTCGAGACACCCAGTGAACACGTTGAATGTGTGATGAAATGAACATTTGCCATTGAAAATCTGGTTGAATCTGTTTTTGTAATTTTCAAAACCCGACAGAGTTTCAGTTTGCGCATGCTCATTAGAGCACAACTGCACCTACAGGATAATCGTTGATACACCGTGTCGGCTTGATTACTGGGATGCGAGCTCTTTGTGTGCAAAATTTCATCGCGATCGGGCAAATATTTTGGGGCATATCAAACAACGCTTTGAGGGGAACTTACTTTTGTTGCACTGTTTATTTGGTAGATGCCCTTTAACCCAGATCTCCTGTAGCTTATTGATCATGTCTTTACTTTGCAGTTCAATCACATGTCGGTTTAGATCTGGAGGCCAAGAAAGTGGAAGCGTTCCGGGCACTGAGCTGTACAGCCCTAAATAATGTCACCAGTTACGACATACTGAGAGCTGGGTGAGTTGTATGGGCAACGTTCCGAAGGAATAGGCCGAGATGTTGCCCTCAAACCCAACCCACACCGCATATACTTTAACCCTATAACCCAACCCACACCCGCGAGTGGTTGGGTGGGTTCAGGTTCCTGTGGCTTCAATGCATTTTGCTGTGTGATGTATAGCACTGTAATATCACTTGTCTTTATTGCACCATGTAAGCGTTCTGTCTGTGTCTTGTGCGCTGTCCTCAGTGTTTTATAGGGTGAATGGAGGATGCCTGGTTCCATGCTGCTTCAAAGATTTCTTCTTCGAAGTAGCAGGAACACAACTGGGCTGGGTGGGGCTTAGTTGGTTTGTCGGTTCGTCGTGATATAGCTGAAATATTGTTGAAAGCGACGTTAAATTCTATTCACTCACTCAATCATTCCCCAAGCCACACCCTATATGTTTAACCTTATACCCCAACCCTCAACATATATAACCCTATGCCCCGTCCCTCATCCTATATGCCTCGACCCTATACCACTATGTGCTTTAACTCAGACAGAGGGAGGAACATTACCTGCAGCCGTCCACTAACCTAGGCTGTCCTCAACCTTTCTCACTGAAAGGGGAAGAGAATAGAGTGAGGAGGGAAAAGGGGAGAAAGAGGGGGGGGGAGCAGATGAGCCTTTCAGACCAAAAGTTGAAACGCGTTTCTTAAAGTATGGCGTGAAAGACAGACAATGATAATATCTACACATTGGCTCTATATTGCCTAACACAGGTATTCTGTTACGTGAATCACATCAAGTGTTCATGAGAGAGATCAATTCGTTGGTAAAAGGCTTACGAGCCGGTTAGTAAAGCTTGTCATCAACCGGGTGATCTTTCTCAATACCTTTATGCATGTAAAGTATGCATGCAGAGTTATGAATTTGATGAGGACGCACATAAGTGACAGAACATCCTTTGATGAGTCTTGTCATATGACCGCGAGTTTTGTGACCCCTGTACCCCTATGATAATATGTTAGCAGAACGTCTATATGCATGGCAGATACATGTACACAGGCCACCTTACCAATGGTATGCTTGATTTGCATATTTGCAGCTGAAGTTGTCCCCCCTTCTCAACTCGATCCGGGAAAGTTTGTCAATTTTGGTACACACAATTTCACTTTCAACGAAGAATATCTTCAAAATTCCCATCAGGGACATTTAAGAACTACAAGGAACACCCTGTTTGTCACTATTTTAAAATAGGCAGTTTTAATGATCAAATACCTCACATTAACTATGGACGTTTTGAGGTAATATTAGTTGATATGATGCATAATTATTTAGCATAATTTTTTTATCTTGCCTTACAGGATAAGGGGAGATATTATGAGAGGGGAGAGAGGATGTCAGTGCCGGCCTCCCCTCCATAGGAATATGGTTTTTGGTTAATAAAATAAATATATATTAAAAAAATATGCGAGGTGGGTATTCTACTGACGGGGTTCAATTATGGCACTAACCCAGGGGATTCTAGGGGTGCTCCAAGGTTAACCCTACCAGGCGGAGAAATTAGATAAAAAAAAAATTCGAAATCTGACCGAAAAATCGACACACAATTTCGTTTTTTTTAAATGACGTCACGTGTGACGCAAAACAGCCATCTTGGATTTTTTTTTATTTTCTTAGAGTTTGACCCAAGGGTATAGTGTGGTAAGTTTTAGCCCCCTAGCTCAAGGGATAAGAAAAATAATAATTGGGCGGAAATGCCTCCCCCCCCCCCAGGCCTGGACAGGTCCCAAAAAGCCTCACCAGATAGGGTTAAAATCTAATGAGGAAATATGTTCAGCAAAGGTGTACAGGTACACCTGTACATAGAAAGTTTGCTGCAGTTGTCAGTTGCCAGCGGATGATTATGAAAATTGGTACACATGCTTATGATTGGAAGATGTACCTATGTTATTTTTTTTCAAAATTATGGAAAATGATAACATTTGTTTTGCAAAAGTGCAGATGGCACTTGTACATAGTTCGCAGCAATTGTCAGCTGTCAGTGGATGATTGTGTAACTTGTAACGCATGTTTCTTATGATTAGTGGATGTACCAGTGTTATTTATGAGATGCAATATTAATTTTTGACTAAATTATGGAAAATGATAAAGGTTTTTGCTTTGCAGAAGTATACTTCTGTAAATGTACATATAAAGTTTGCTGAAGTTGTCAGATGTCTCTGGATGATTATGTAACTTAGTACAAAAGTTTCTTGTGATTAGAGGATGTGCCTCTGCTTTTTCTGATATGAAATATTTAATTAATCTCTCTCGCAGATGATCATGGGTAAAGTGAAGATGGCGACCAAGAAAAAGTCGAGAAAAACTGCTTTATTTCAGATTAATATTCACTAATTCATCAAGTATAGTGTTTACATTTTCTGGTAGCGCTTGACCAAAGCTAAACGGATAAGAACAATAATGGGAGGGGGGGGGACGGGGGGTGCCCACCCCAGGCCTGAACAGGTCCCCAAAGGTGCGTACTGATCATCTGATGTGCGTACTGATCATCTGATGTTACAATAATACAGTATAGCGGCTTTTTTTCTGACTGAATCTATAAGGTTATGATATTAACATGAAAATATTTCCAAACAATATTTGGTTTGATCGAGACTGGCAAAGTCATCTCCGTGTATGCTTTCGATACTGCTGCAGCTTCAGCGGATCACCCCACAAGGCGAGATGTTGGGGTTCTCAGAATGCTTGTTATTTAGTACAGATGACAAGAAGAGTTCATTACATCTCGGTTTGAATCTCTTTTTAAGGCATGTTTCATCAAGACCAATTTTGTGAAGTGTTGCGGATCGATCGAGTAAAAACAGTTATTTTAGTTTAAGGGCTATATGCGAGAAGTGATTTTGTTGGCAGATACGGATCAGCTGGACGCTTTGGCATCCGAAGTGCTGATTACCGGTTGTACAATGGAATGTTGCCGGTGCCATTATTTTGGGCATCCGTGTTGTCTTTGCAAAGCCGTATTTTGTCAGAGATGTCCGGTTTGACCTGACCATGCAGTGATGTGCGACAGTCGTCGTCTGGCGCAGATGGAGACTGATCGTGGGGACAGTGAGGCGAGCTGGCCGTAACTGTGGACAAATTTCAATATCGTATTCTTCTGCTACGAAGAGATAGGTTTGAAATCAGATATGAGAAGTCTTGAGGTGTGTGTGTGTGGGGGGGGGAGTGGGAGAAAATGTAGACTATTTAAGTGCGGACAGGTAAGGGAGGTGAATGTGTTCAAGTGCGCTAGAAGGTGCATACCTTGCAAGTTGGGTAAAGGTGAGAAGCTGGCAAAGATGTGCAAGGAAGTGAAGGAGTTACGCGAGACAGATGAACATGTCCTGATGGCATCTGGCGGGGACCATTCTGACCCGCCCGAGGCAATAGAGACTGTTATTGGGGGGGGGGGGGCGGCATCCGGTCTGTTTATTGAATCGGCCTGATAGCGCTACTCAAAGATATATGGTTTTACACTATAAGCATCCTGTGCGGACTTCAAGTCACACTGATTCAAAGAAGATGACCTTTCCTCCCGAGTGTATGAACAGTAACATTCTTCGGATGTTAAGACCATATCGATGTGAATTCACTGAAATCTAAGAAACAACATACTATGGTTTGTATAATGATGATGGTGTTACGGTAGAAAAAGACTTTGTTAGGTGTTTATAGCGTGCTCGAATTTCGGAAAAACCGAAAGAGTTCTTGGACATATGGTTGCATTCTGATGGCACCACAAGAAAGCCTCACAAGAAATTGTTTGACATGATTGATTTGTGATGTCTTTATAATGTTAACATGTCGGTTGTATTCAGAGGACACGATAAGCATTGATAGAAAAGTCTTCTGCTGATTTGATTAAGGATTGTTGGCCAATTGTTGATTTGTGATGGAATTTTGTTGTCAGATATATGATCTTTAGATAAAGAGTTATGTTGTTCGCCGCTATATAGCTGTAATGTTACTGAACGCGACGTTAAGAAAAACTTCTCTCTCATGGGAAATCCAATATGGCGGCCATGATGTGTGCTCAAAAAAGTACGATTTTCGCATTTTTCAAAGAAAAAATAACGCAAAAATGGCTTTTCCAGATATGATCTAGCTGTGATGTTTACATGAGAGCAAGTTGGATTGATTTTAGGAGCAAATGAAATGTTTAGCTATCGACAAACTTCCTATTTGTGACGTTCTGAGTGTGAGCAGAAATAGAAACCAAACGCATTGATACGACTGAAATACTGACGTTAAATCAGTCACTCGCTTATTCGTTCATTTTCCTCCTTAACGCTGCACTGAGAAGGGGTTAAGAAATGAATATGCATCTATAGCCGATAGTATCCCCGATTCCATTTGCGAAGTATCATTGACGGGTGCGAAGTATCATTGGCGGGTGCCCATGAGAAAATTGCGACTTTTTTTCCTTTTCCGCTAAATTTCATCGTTTATCTAAGCGCAGATGTATACATGTAGATTTCCGTCTTTTTAAGACAGAAATCTATACATCTGTGCTTATCATTCTCTAACATACTGAGGACTTGTGCCAAAACTGAACAAAAAGGTTTTTTTGTACATTTCTGTTGTTTAAGGAATAACTCGTCTTATTCTTGTTACTCTGGGATTGGCGTTTCCCGATTCTCTGTTGCTGATTGGGTGGGATACATGTGCGTGTATAGGGGGAGGAGAAGTGAGATCGAGGTGCATCTATTTCTGTTACCATAATATATTCCCCTTTTAAAATTTGTTTCCAGATGCGGAGATGGCCTAGTATTTGAGAAAAGTTCGGGCTTCACGACTACAGGCGAGACCGTGTACAGTCCGTATTTCGATGCGTTTCGTTTGAGGGAAGGAGACAGTATTCAGTTTCAGTGCAACTTTACCGTTTGTGAGGGCAGCTGTGATGGGGTAAGGTAATGCAATGTGTGCTCCAACTCGCGTATCATATTTTAACATTCACCCCCCCAAAAAAGTACCTGACTCCATGATTTATTTCGCCAATACAACCTCCAAGCAGATTTAGCTCTGCGAGTCTAGCTATTCTCGGCCACTTATTTTGCTTTCTAATCCATCGGACTGAATTAAATCGCACTGTCATTATTACGGTGCGGCTTTCCCTCGCCCCCCCCCTGTCTTCTGGAGATTGTGCACACCATATACTGTTGCAGAGCCTGACATGTAAGCGTCCTGTATGTGTCTTGTGTGCTGTATTCAGTGTTTTATAGCGTGGATGGGGGGTGTCTGGTTCCATGCTACTCCAACGATTTCTTCTTTGAAGTAGCAGGAACGCAACTTGGCTGGGTAGTTAGTTGTTCGTCGCGATATAGCTGAAATATTGTTGAAAGCGACGTTAAATTCTATCAACTCACTCACTCTACATGTTCAAGGCTAGTGTCAAACTCTATTCGATTGAGTTTTACATGGAGAAAATGAAAACGTGCTTAGTTATGCCCCAGTTTTGCCCGGTGGGGATAGTTGTGGTCTTCGTCACGATGCTATTTAGTTCCTGGTTAGCTCACTGTGCAATTGGTTCAGGGTAGCGCTTTGGTCTCATTGAAGTTTTCTGGTACAAGTCACTTTTTTGCATTTTTTGTACAATTTGCAGGATTCGTGCTCGGTAGAACGCAGAAAGCGACGGTCAAAGACTGAACGGAGCGGTAAGATTTTATTCATGCTAATATATAGCCATGTTGGAATGGAAATATGTTTTCAGAGAAAGCGTAGCATTAATTGTCTTTGTCGATGTCCGGTAACATTTAATATAGATCGAGTTCATCGACATGTTCCTGTAAACACCATAACCAGAAGCCCCACAACACATTCTTTCGTTCGCAGCAGCTGAGCAACAGTTCTTTTCAATGACATCTTCAGTGATTGTATTAGCTTTACACCCATTCCCTGGATTTTCATCAAAGATTGTTATGCATTATGGCTGTACACATCTTGCTCAAGTTTTTAAAAGAATACCTATAGAGTGAGTATTGGAACTGTCGGTTTTCTATCGTACCCAGTTCTCTTGGATGGATGACGGGGTGCCGCTATGGCTGGACTGATCAGTATCCCGGATAATAGGAACTGGGCGAAGTCTCGTGTCCTGGCACATGTAGGCAACGTCGTCGTGATATGACTGAAACATCGTCCAAATCCTACTCGTATTCAGTTTCAAACATTCTAACCGTACTGCATGTACTTTGATACAGAGTACCGATTATATCACTTGTTCTCTCCTCGTTTTCCAGGTAAGAAGACCGTCTTCACGGTGACAAGCCAATTTCTAACCTACACCAACCCACCTTCGGATACAGAATCCCTGCCGAGTAAAGTTAGAGATCCCGCTCCGACGAATATTATTCAACATGAACATGACAGACAAAACTTGTACGATTTTGACCATTTTGACCTTGGAGTAACCATTGTATTCGTTGTTTTGACGTCCTTGGCATTATTGTCGTTCGTTTGTTCGTTATATCTATATTTTCGATACAAGATCACCAGCTCCAGTTCCGTCGCTGAAGACATAGAAATGTGATCAGTGTTTTTTAGTAGAAATACTAATTTATGTTGGTTACGGGTTTCTTTAAGGGTATGGGATTTGTTAGGTTTAATTTATCTGTTACAAGATTTATAATTTTTTAACCGTGTTGTATTTTAAGTACAGTGGTCCGTTATACTTCAGTTCCTGACATGGTTCCTGTCATATATTGGGAAGGTTCCATTGAAGATTTTCTTTTTATTCCAGGGTATTTATTTTAAGACATGATTTGTATATATAAACCAGATATAAGCGAACGTTCTGCAATATTCTCTGATTCAAGATGTGAACAATCTCAACGAACTCAAATTATCACGGATATATTAAACATCGGATTGCAACACTGTACGAAAAACTCATGCGAGCTAGAACGAGATCTGGAGAAATTTGTTAACCAGTTGTAGGAGTCTGATATATGCACGTGTAATTTATGGTAGGGTGGAAAGATCAACCGGCGTCGTATTGACAAACCAGAGGAAGCGCAATTCTGTCCAAATTAAAAATTCATCACCCCTTCAGAGTAAGGGCGCTGTCGAGGCAATCTACTCCCATCGAGAGCATAAATGATTTCTCAAATCGGCCCACCTACATTGGAATACGGTTAGGAACGCCTGTGTACGAAATGTCTGTCGTATGCAAAGTCTTGTGCTTGTTGCAGTGATCATGAAAATCTGAGTTTACTGACACTGATTACGTATAGTGTTTTCACGAAGTTGGAGGTATAGTCTACCGATAAAGGGAGAAGTTTCCTCCATGAACAACCCGATGAATATTATTGAGTAGCCTTGGTGTAAAAGTAACAATGTATATTACTTGATGAAGTATTATTCATTTTGTAGTTCACTGAATACAATATGGAATACTACAATACTGTGTTGCCTTAATATATTTTTCCATACCCAATAAACCAGCATAGACTTGGGATGGTCAAGTTTACCACCGTCTGTGGTTGTCCAGTGGCCATGACACCTCCATATGGGAGGTTAACAAGACAGATATAGCATGTCTGTAACCCAACGTACCTCTGATTATCTACCGAAAGTTATCAGAAACTATCAATTAAAATTTAACAGATCTCCAGGTTGGGATGATGGAGTGGTGCAGGTACATGTAGGAGCAGGACAGATTTGAGATGTATGTGAGTGTTAAACTTTCCATACTGGAGTGAGATTTTGGAATTTGCTCTTTGCAACCGCAGACCGTCAAGTGTTTTTGCATTGGATTTGATACATCACTGTGGTAGGAAATTAGTAGCATCAAAGTGACAGTCCCGCCAAATGAAAACCGAGCAAATTATAAACGAAGGGTTGATTCAAATGTAATCCGAAATCCGATAAGTAATCCTCTGTTCATGGGCCGATGTACGTATACTCAACTGGTTGGAGTGTTATTTGAACACCTGATGTTTAAGCGTGTGAATATAAACACCTGCGCTAAGGTTAAGCATCACCCTATTCTATCAACAGTTACATTGGGTATGGATATACTGTTGCGATTCCCTTACATCTGCTTAACCATGTAATAGTTATCGCCTGAGACAGAGGGGTTCATGCTGAATGAACACTCAAACCAGTCCGATTTGAATACCGAGGTCGCGAAGCGACCGAGGTATTTTAATCGGACTGGTGTGAGTGTTCATTCTGCATGTACTCCGATGTCGAAGGCGATAAATAACTTACACAATGGCCGTATTGTGTAACACATCATGGTTGTTTCAGGACAAACAACACATTTGCATACGAAACATAACTTCCACAACCCGTTTGACTGGTCCGTAACTCTCACGTTATCGTTACAAAGATCTGTAACAAAAAGATATGTAATTGATATATATACGTGTCACAATCTACATTACGTGAAACGCATATGAAACAAAATATGCAGACATACAAATTACATATCCCTATGTCCATACGCATGATCTCATACTAGGCCTATAATTAAGGGAATGTCTGACAGAAATTCACGTTTACCGGTACACATTTGACTTGTACCCACATATATACGTACGGCAGAAAATTGATGCGTTACGACATACAGACGCGTCATATTTTGACTGCTTAGTCTGCAATCAACGCTCAGCAGGCGACAACCAAAGATTAGACCTATATTTGAGGCAGTCGCTGTTTTAATGTATGTATATCAGAAGCCATATAGTGTAACGCTCACAAAAAGAAACTGTGACTGAATTCAGTGAAACTACAGCAAGAATGCACGACCGCGACCACGCTGGTGTCACTCGATAAGAAGGTATGTGACTGGCAGCAAAATAAACCGAAGTGTGAAATTTACATGGCGTATTTCCATGCAGATCCTATAACGATACATGTAGCTTGTCACTCCAATAATGGAAATTCTGTATTTGACTGACATTTATCAAAGCTGACTTGTGATTTAGTGGTGCTCAATTGAGCCATCTTCGCATATCAAAGTCGAACACTCGTGACGGAACGCTAGTGTAGCATTTAACTTGAAATGTGAAGTTGAATTGAGCTTGTGTTTCTCGAAATTTCACTTGAAAGTTCGATATCAAAAGGCTTTTGTATCATTTTCATACGAGTTATCTCCCGTCGCACACTTCAACGGACATTGTTCGTTCTTTCAATGATCAATCTTAAAATGTTTGATAAATCACTTGAACACCGGGTACGGGTTAATAAATTACTTTAACACTCGCCCACTTATTTCTACATGAACACCTGCTAATTCCTGAAGGCGACCAGGCGATTCACGCAGACGAATGCCCATGCCAGACAAAGAAGTCCGTGTGTCTCTTGAAACTAGGGAGGTGTTCATGTCAAATATTACCCCGGATTTGATCGGCATGAACACCCGGTTCTTGCTACTTGAACACCGGACCACAAGTGAAACCCATTGTGCGCTGGGTCATTACGACAAAAGAAAACCCCCGGTTACACAATAGAGTCAGTGTGTAAGTTACAATACTACCCTTCAAAGAATGTCCGTTCCCGCAAATCCATCATGGGAAAAATGGTGTATGCGATCACAAAGTAACAATGATCCTGTGCATTTCCATTCTACAGTACCCTATCCGCATATGATGTGACCTCCTCTTACAGGTCACAAACCTCCATTGAAGTTTCTGGGTGTAAGATTATTATCAGGACTGGATTTCCGGCTAACAGTGATTGGTCATTATACCTGAGTGGGCCAGAAATGGTCTGTGGCGTATTTTAAATTGTTTCTATAATATTTGAATCTGAAATATATCAAAAACCACCTTTTCAAATTTGAATTTTTTAAAAATGTTTCTATAATATTTGACTCAAATATGTCAACACCACCATTTATTGCCCAAATCTTCATCTGATATTGCTATGCCTATATCCTCCTCCAGGAGATCCATTTGCAGAATAAAAGTTATCACCCCTTAGGGAGCTCAGTCGGCTTACTCTGCGCATGTGCCCACATGAATACTTCCTCTTTTCTTCCTGCATCTGCATCGTGTAGACGTGTTGGAGAGGTGTTCCTGTTTAGATCTGGTTTTAGACGTAACCTAGGGTTATTTTTCTGAAGCTAACTACTAGCAGATTTAATTTTTCACAATGTCTGATCGTACAAATTCTAAGCGTTGCCGTTCTTGTCGGCATTCTTGGTCTGTTTTGGATTCCCATTCGACCGGCTTCTCGTGCGAAGGACATCTTTGTTATCGGCAGGCCACCTGTCTGGAATGTTTGAACTGGGACAACGCTACCTGGCGAAATTATGCCCAGGCTAGACGTGCGTTCCTTTTACGGTCTTCAGAGGATCTCAACTTATCTACTGACGAGAGACATCAATCAGAATTAGCTATCGTCGGTAACTTTAAATTCAACGAACATCTTCCTGGCTCGCGTTTGGAAGTATCCCATCTTCTCAGTCCTAGCATGTCACTTCCATCGTCTTTTAGATTTCCCCCTAGTGGTACAATCGCGCAGGTGGAAATCGACAACTACCCAGACATATCTTTTCGTGTTGATAAGAACTCGTCTGACGGCTCGGGGACTAAATTCAAGTCCGTCTCGGTGTCTGGGACAACAAAGGACTCCGTCTCCAAGTGGCTTTCACTGATCGACCTTTTGTTATCGGGAACGAACAAAAGACTTCTTCTTCGCGGGTTCCGGCTTCACCCAATCTATTGTCTGATGTCCTTTCACAGTCTAATACTATGAAAAAGAAAAAGCTTCAACGGGTTTCGACTTCGCCCTGCGATTTAAATCTCGGCTTGCTTCTACGACTGTTTCGTCCAAAACAGCTCCGCGAACTACGGCTGCACCTCTGCCTTTTAAGTCCATGTCTTCGTCGTTCCCTCGTTCAGATTCCACTGCGACACTTCGGGCTCCGACTTTACATCAATCGAAGGTTTCTACCTCAGTTGATTTCTTACAACGCCGTTGTCGTACGCCACAACGTCGTTCCCGTTCACCTCTTCGACGTTCTCGTACGACACTACGTCGTTCCCGTTTTCCGCAACGCCGTTCTCGTATGCCATTACGTCCTCCCTATACACCACTACGCCGTTCCCGCTCACCACAACGCCGTTCCCGTACGCCGTTCCCATACACCTTTGGGTGCACTCCAGGGATTCTTCCATTCGGCATGGAATACGACTATGGGTCCGTTTTTCGGCCACCAGTTGTCGTAAAACCTTCAACCCAAATCACTTATATGTATATATTTTCTGAAGAGCATGATGAAACTATTATTTTAAGATATAACACTGCTATGTCATAGAAAAATTAAACTGGAACATTCCCCTCCATGCTTGCTTCATTTTTCCTAGAAAACCCCTAAAAATGTCGAAAAATGGTCAAATTCGGCTCAATTTCAAGAAAAATCTGTAAGAGCGATTTCAATTAAACTTCTTACTCGCGTTCCCTGGTCCGGTCTCAACTTAAAAAGGCAAACAAAAGTGGGGGTCAACTTGCCCGTTTTTGTCAGATTTTCTTCCCGCAAATGAGTCCCGATTTTTAGGCACACGCAAGGGGCAAAATTTACTCCATGATCCCGGTCAGCGTGTAGACGAAGCCAGCACTCGATATGTAGGTACTCGTTTGCAGCGTTGACAATGCTGAATAGGATGGTATTATAGATATAAGCTATTAAGAAGACAAGAAGAATTATCATGTAGCAGAAGAAGAGCAGTCTATCGTATTATGAAATTAGACCGGGGCCATTACTACGAAACTGTGGAGGGCCACCTTAAGGGGTAGGTTGTTTTTAGCGAAATTAATTATTCACATTTATCGTAATCTGGGCGTGTTTGCGAGTATGGCGGTATACAACACTTGCCAGTTATACATATTATTGTGGGAAATCCGATTGATAACTTTCCCCCTACCCCATCTTTGTTTTGATCACCTTTGCCAACTCTAGAAGGATTTTCGAGAACAAAACTCAAAATTAACTCATTTACTCTTAATAATGGACATCCCTTCGACAATATCAAGGCCGTGGTTGCTGTTCCGCTTTCCAATGATACCAGGAACGCGGGAAAAATGCAAATAAGAGATGTAACCAAGTCAAATTATTGGTAATTTTGCACTAAATTTTCTCCAAGAAACATGGGAAAAGCTTCAGAAAATTGAGAAATAATTCATAAAACCTCAATAATATACATCCGTTCCATCCTTTATGGATTGTAAATGGGTTCTCTTGTAAAGAAAATAGTTCTGGCAAATTTATATCATTCTAATAGGACCTCGTTCTGCCATAATATCTACCGAAATCTCATTCCAGGGGGAGATAACTCCTGTATGGAATATTTTCTGCAATAACTTCAATAATATACTAATGGACACACTGTGGATTATTTTAATCAAACTCCTGGTCTTCTTTCCACCCTGACTCCGAAAATAGCGCTTCAGATGTAACTAGGCAATTACAATTTAACAATCTGGCGTAATGACACATATCCGCTCCGTAATGGAGTCTGCATTGAGATAATGCATAGACTCCACTATTATGTCTTAAAGGGTGCACTCCAGGGTTCTTCCATTCGGCATGGAATAGACTATGGGTCCGTTTTTCGGCCACCAGTTGTAAAACGTTCCACCCAAATCCCTTATATGTATATATTTTCTGAAAGAGCATGATGAAGCTATTATTTTAAGATATAACACTGCTATGTTATAGAAAAATTAAACTCGAACATTCTCCTCTATGCTTGCTTCATTTTTCCTAGAAAACCCCTAAAAATGTCGAAAAATGGTCAAATTCGGCTCAATTTCCAGAAAAAAAAATCTGTAAGAGCGATTTCAATTAAACTTCTTACTCACGTTCCCTGATCCGGTCTCAACTTTAAAAGGCAAACAAAAGTGGAGGTCAACCGTTTTTTGTCCGATTTTCTTCCCCTAAATGAGTCCCGATTTTTAGGCACACTCAAGGGGCATAACTGAGGCAGGACAAAAATTTACTCCATGATCCAGATCAGCGTGTAGACGAAGCCAGCACTCGATCTGTACGTACTCGTTTGCAGCGTTGATAATGCTGAATAGGATGGTATTATAGATATAAGCTATTAAAAAGACAAGAAGAATTATGATGTAGCAGAACCAGGGCAGTCTATCGTATTATGAAATTAGACCGGGGCCATTACTACGAAACTGTGGAGGGTCACCTTTACGCCGTTCCCGTACGCCACAACGCCGTTCCCGTTCTCGTTTTTCACTACGTCGTTCTCTTACACCTCCATTCTGAGGTCGTCAAGACCGTAGTTCTCGGTCGCCAACTCGTTGTCATCCTCTTGATCGTCTGTTGTCTGTTTCTCATCGAGGCCTTGACGAAATTTCACCTGATCGTCGCTCGTCTTCGGCATCTTCTACCTCTAGCCGGGATTCTTTGTCTTCGACTGTCAAATCTGTAGACGCGTCTTCATCGTTTGAGGATAAGATGACGGCTCTGTTGGCTCTCGTTCCTGAGATGCTCGAGCCTACTATTACTGCTGTTTCTTCTTCTCGTTGTAGACTTAAGTGTGTGACAGCGGCGGCTTCTGCCATTTCGTCCGCACCTTCGGCGACAACTTTTACTTCCTCTACGACCGTCAACTTGAGGACGACAACAAGTTTAATAAACCTACCTTTTCGTTTTACCTACTCCACGATGACATTCTTCCAGACAAACCTCCTATACGCGACCGTGATTTGGATCAAGTATTGAAGGCTTCTATGTCGTCTTCCCTTAATTTTTCCACCAAGGTAGTTGATAATCTTCAGGAGATGGTGCTTGCCATTCAGCGCATTACGTCGTACACCGACTGGTTCCTGTTCTCCACATCTCGACTTGCATTCGATACTGCCATCCGTCCGGCTGATGGATCGGCTCTTCTGTCTCCTGGTCACCTCACCTACCTACGGGGTTTCTTGACACACTCAACAAGTCTAACCGTCATGTCATGGAGGCAGGCTCCTATTCTTATGTTTCTCTTCTTGAGGCTCAGCGCAAAGCATTGCTACGCGACACCAAGCCCGAAGTTCCGTTCTTTGCTAGAACCCAACTGTTGCACCAGCCTTTGACTTCCAAGTTTGAGTTCAACAACGCAATTGAGTCTGTCATTCCTGGTATTCGCGAGGAGAGGACCTCTATGCTCTTTTCTGCAGCGTCTCGGCGTCCAGCTTATGCTTCGTCTTCGTTTGATCGGAGGTGGAATCGGAATCAAGCTCACAGATCTACCCAGCGAGAGGGTTTTCCCCCCGGTAAGTTTCGTCCCCTCGACAAGTCTTCACGTTCCCGTGGTCGACGCTCCACGCGTGGGAGGTCTTTTAGAGCGAGAGGTGCTTCCAACAAGTGACTATCTGCATTCCATCTCCCATCCTCATGTCATAGAATTTCATCTGTCCGCCTTCCGTCTTTTCAGTCATGTCGTCGGCGGCCATTTGCAGCACTTCTGGGAGAATTGGCAGCTCATTACAGACGACGTCTGGGTTCTCGAGACATTAAAACATGGATTCCTCTTCGACTTCCAGCCCAGCCCAGACTCCTCTCCCGACCTCGTCCTTCACTTCTGCCAGTTCCCTCAGGACACATTCAGACGCTCATTCCAAGGGTGCGATAAGAGAGTTGCCTCAGGCCGAGAACAGCGTCGGTTTCTACAGCCATATCTTCCTAGTGCCGAAGAAGGATTCCGACCAAATGCGTATGATCATCGACCTCAGACGGCTCAACAAACTTCACCTGTCAATTTCACCGACCCGGGCCCGCATACCTCACCGGGATTGGTTGACCTCCATCGATTTGCATGACGCATATCTCCATATACCCATTCATCCTCGCCATCGTCGTTTCCTACGCTTTACCATCGCCGGTCGACGATTCGAGTGGCAAGTCAACATCGCCCCATGGCTTTTCATCCGCATCACTTCTCCAGTCGTGGCGTTTCGTCATCTACGGGGCATTCACATCGAGGTTTACGTAGACGACATCCTCATTTGGGCGGCGGACAAGTCTCTTCTCAACGCTCAGATCCGGTTCACTTTGCTCATCCTTCAACATCTCGGGTTCATTCCTCATCCTCAGAAGTCAGAGCTGGTACCAGCACAACTTCGTCGTTGCATTGGGGCAGTCTTCGACACGCTCTATCAACTGGTACGACCTCCGGAAGACCGTTGGACCAAACTTCAGACGTTGGTACTAAAGTTTTTGCCATCACCTTCTCAACCCCTTCATCTTTGGCAAAGTCTTCTAGGGCTACTCACATCGACACCGGACCTTACTCAATACGGGCGTCTCCAAGTTCGGCCGCTGCAGTACAATCTTCTTCCATGCCATCCCTCAATGCTCTAGTGCCGGTGTTGACGTCTCTACATCCACATCTTATTTGGTGGCAGTCTCGTCACAATGTCATGCGGGGAGTTCCTTTCCTACCACCGACTCCAGATTACCATCTCTACACCGATGCTTCCGAGTCCGGTTGGGGAGCCCATCTAGACGACTTCAAACCGAATGGCAGCTTCATCCGAAGGTCTTCCAACGCATCATCAGCATCTGGGAGTCCCACTTCATCGACCTGTTTGCGACGAGGAACAATGCACAGCTCTCCCTCTTCGTCAGCCCTGGACCCTCTAGCCTTCGCCATCGATGCTCTATCGATCATCTATGCTCTATCGATCATCTGAGACAACTTCCTTGCATATGCCTACCCTCCCATTGCCCTGCTTCAGGAAGTTCTATAAAATATTGCTCAGCACGACTGCGTCATCCTGCTCGTTGTCCCGTGGTGGCCTCGTCGACCGTGGTTTCCGGCGTTGGTTCCTCTTCTCACCGCTCCACCACGCCGCCTACCAGCTTGGCCCAGCCTGTTGCGTCAACCTCACAGGGTAATCCACCACAACCCCCAGTGACTCAACTTACACGTCTGCAGACTATCCAGGGTGCACCCAGACCAAGGTTTTTCAGCAGAAGTTGCAGAGACGATGGTTTCATCCAATCGATCATCCACATCACAGCTCTATCAATCTAAGTGGGCTTACTTCGTCTCCTAGTGCCGAAAGCGAGGCATCGATCCCGGCACTGCCTCTCTTCCCATAGTAGCGGACTTCCTCCTTCACCTACACCGAGATAGGAAGTTTCAAATCGGCATCATTGAGGGGTACAGGTCCGCTTTAGCCAGGGTTTTACGCCTTTCGACGGGCATCGACATTAGCCTGAATGACAACATCTCTGCTCTCCTACGTGCCTTCGCCTTACAGTCTCGCTGTACCCGACAACTGTTACCGAAGTGGGATATTGATGTGGTTCTTAGCGCTCTTCTTCGTCCACCTTTCAAACCCCTACAATCAGCCTCGATTAAAGCTGTTTCCTACGAGTCTGCTTTCCTGTCGGCCTTCGCTTTGACTTTTAGAGTATCCGAGCTTCACGCCCTGGAGAGGAAGTCGATGAGCTGGGCGGCAGATTGGTCTCTCATCTCTTTCCGTCCCATTCCATAGTTCATCGCCAAAAATGCGCCTGTGCACCAAGGTCCTTGTGCACAACGTCTGTATTCTATCCCTTCATTAACAGACTTCGTTCGTGGCTTTGATGACGTCCTCCTGTTATGTCCAGTACGAGCAATACGTCACTACCTCACTCGTACCGACCCAGTTCGGGGGTCTAGTCGACTGCTATTTCTCTCTCTTCAGCCAGCTGCAGTTCGTGACATCACCAAGAATACGGTGGCTTCTTGGCTGAAGAAGACCATTAAGTGGACATATCAACTCGCCCTTGACGCTCCCCCACTTCTGGCCTCTGCTTCTTCCCATGAGATTCGTGCCATCGCTACATCATGGCCTTTATGCAAGAATTTATCCTTGGATGACAGTCCAATGCTGTGCTTGGAGTGCAAATTCGACTTTTAGCACCGGGGTAGCTCCGATCGTCGCAGCGAGTCAGCCAGCCAACTTACATGATCGCCGCAGCAAGTCAGCCAGCAGCCAACTTACAAGACGGCCAACCAGACCTGACACATCGGTGAGTATTATTTAGGTATATTCGTGTCAGTGGCAAGGGGCTGGAGTTCGTGTGAGACGGGGAGTACAGTGGTATAAGATGATCACCTAGTTTTCGAAAGTCACCTGGTATGTACATGACCCTTCTTTCCATTTTACTAGCTTACCCCATGAGTACCCACTGTGTCTACGACACGGGTTCCCTCACCGGATAAAACTGTGTGCCACATTCACGATCATCTCAGCGGTTACTCTGCAGGAACTCGGGAACTACAACAAGGCCGAGGTCCCTACCTCCATCTGTTGGTAGTGTGGCATAGCAATAGCAGGTGAAGATTTGAGCAATAAATATTAAACATTTATAAACAATGTTAGTATTTATTATCAAATCAAACCTGCTATTGCTTTGATTGCCCAGCCCATCTTCTCCTCACTCTACGGCCTTGCACAGACACACCTACAGGCTGCAGTAGAAAAGAGGAAGTATTCATGTGGGCACATGCACAGAGTAAGGGGAGATAACTTTTATTCTGCAAATGGATCTCCTGGAGGAGGATATAGGCATAGCAATAGCAGGTTTGATTTGATAATGAATACTAATATTGTTTATAAATATTTAATTTTTCAAATTTTAATCGGAAAAAAATCTGAGCCAGTTTGATTGGCACCTCCAAAATTTGCCGTAATGGTGTCGAGCTGGATGACCCTAATTCTGGCGGTCTTATCTCGAAAAAAAGGAGTGGAATATATGCTAAATTTTCCATATGTTTAAGCGGAAAGACCAGGCTACCTGGTGTGGTGGGTCATTTGTGGCGGCGAATAATAGGGATTATAGTTTTCTCAATATGTGCTCGGCTAATTTACTATATACTGAGTAAGGCGAATATTTAGTGGTTTGTTCCCCTCGTGCTGGTTATCTCTATCAATGGAATACGGTCCCATTGCTCATGGACAGATTTGGGTCAATTCTTGTCTTGTCTGGATTGCGGCCTTCCTATTTGTCGCTCTGAGACCCAATATGCCCCCAAGTGCTAAAGGGGATTTAGAGCAGGGCTTTGTGATGGTCGTGATAAAATAGGGTGGTGATGAACTTTTGCGCAGGTGTATATATTTTCAGGGACAATAATGAAATGGTCGCACACTAGACTTCATCGTTTACTGATGATTCTGCACGGACCAAGTAATTCAGTTTATATGACAAATATAGCCTGGTATACCTCAAACTTCCACATTACCTAATTTCTCCGTACTCCGATCTTTCTTCAACGTTCGGAGTAAACACCATCACCAGTCCCTTGCCCATAAATTCTTCTACATGTAACAAGGGCTTCAGGAAGCTCCTCATTAGCAAGATTTGCCATTGATGCCTCAGTTAGCCGAAACGGGAAGGCTTCAAGAAACACGAACTTTTTTTTTCTTAGTGTTCAATCGAAAGAGAATATTTCAATGCACTCTAATGGAAATTATTTCATGAACGACTGATTATTGCATGTCTGATTTGACGCTTGCTGTCGTATCCGATAGTAAGACGCTCTCCATCTGTACATGTACATATTTTATTCCAGGTCACCTCAGAAATATCGTATTTCCTCGATTGGATGTCACAATATTGCCATCTACATTGTTTTCTATTCGCCCAACATACATAAATAATATTATTACTTGTGAAATAATTTGATTTCTAATAAAATAAACATCTAAGAAATAAAGTTGCCAAAAGCAGATATTCTATCTAAATATACTCGAAATGTATCGACAGACATGCGCTAGATATTTCTCGATAGGCATCTATTGTACAGATTATATTCTTGTTATTTTTTGCTTTATAGTAATTTCATGCCACTAGAGATTCTCATTTAGTTTTTAAGAATTCCGTATGGACGATGGCGGACTAGGTTTGTCGGATATGACGCTTGTTTTAGCGAGATAACCCAGATTACCAGTAGGTTTGCACCATTACTGTGAATAGAAGATTAAATACCGCAGAAAAATCAGGGGATCTGCGGATTGGCTGTTATTGATCCTTTGAAGTAGTGGTTGGTATCGTATATTTAAGTCCTCTATGGTATATTTGACAGAGAAATATATACAAGAAATTTAGAACAATTTCCACAGAAGCAACGTTGTGGCGGTCTTTTGTCTGGTACATGTTTTTATCTTCTGCGAAGTAATTGCCTGTCTAGCGGGATGTTTAGAAAACGAACAGCTGATCGTGTGACAAATTTATCCGACAAATCAGTCTTTCCAGCAAGGTAGGTCACTTGTTTACGAAACAATATTGGGAATATAGTTTTGTGAAGATGTGCCAGTCAAATTTACTACATTATCAAGGAATATTAATGGTTACGTCTAACCAGTAATTTGAGGGAGACTGCTCTTCCACTCATGTCGGCTGATAAGAGTTACTCCCCCTGTACTGTGTTTGATGAAACCGTTCAAGGTAGTATTTCGTTCTTTTTATCCATTGCTCATTATCGCGCTATCTTTCGATCTAGTGTTTGTAATATGGTTTACTGCTAACACACGCACTCAGAATAAAAGGTGACGGTCTTTCGACTCGAGCATTGTCCTGATATTGAAACAAGCTATACATATATCCTGATTTTAACATTAGAAGAGTGCTTATCGGAACGTGCCGCATAATTTATCATGATTGTTTTTATTTGCAGCCGTTCTTCTGTTTGGGCGTGGGAGTTCTGATCCATGCAGATTATACATGTATTTGAGACTTGCACTGTCCTAGACTTCTGTGCTTTCTCGGAATATGCTTGTAAAATTTAGAACTGATGCTGGACCTGCACACAATGTTACAAAATCCTAGCAGGATTAATCTGCTCCTATCACTGATGACACCAAACATCATAGCAATCAATACAAAAATATATTTGTTTTGATACTGATGCAGATACATGTGAGCTTTTGATTTCTATTAATCAAAGGTGTTGAATTAAAAAAAAATAGCTGAGAATATTAATTTCACAACAATAATCGGGGGTTCGTTTACTGTTATTTGCAACATGCCCTAAATATGCTGCGGTGGATTAGACCTGCTTAATTAAAGTAAAACTTCAAGAACACTTCTGGTTATGCCAATTTAAAATGTTTCAACTGCAAATCTAACTGAAATGCACAATGAAAATTAAAATCTAGGAATGAAGAGACAAATGGACGTACTTTGTATGGAAATTTCAGGTTTCCACCCGAAAAGTGTTTGCCTGGACGAAGATACTGTGAACCATATCTCAGACGATCTTCGATTGCATCGTCTGAGACGGTCTATCACGGGTTAAAACACTTCCATGCACTCAAAGGATATCTTTCGATATCATTTTTTTCATATCCCTAGTATTCTTTATATTTTCTGCATTTATTTTACTGCAAAATTTATATTTATCCAAATCCGTATTTCAGATTTCTGATAACGGCAACCAACATTTTGCAATATAGTGTGTTAAACATACCAAGGATTATTTGCAGTGAAAGATAAAAACCTCTTGCGTGAACTAACAAATTTCTCAAGTTTACATTTGAAGCCCGCCTTTACGGAATAGGCGAGAAAGTGTGGCGAGGAGAGGTATTGGTGTGCCCAATTGAAATATGGCGGTTGTTGATGATACATGTAACTTCTGGTTAAGGCAAAACGGTAAGCTAATTATTCAGCTGGGTATCATCTCTTAAAAGAAGCATTTCATAATCCCATAATCCTATTACCCTGAAAGTTACAAAATCATAGCACAAGCGCATGCTGCCGCCGCCATCTTATGACCCGAGCTTTTACCCCCCCCCCTCTCCCTTCTCCTCCCTCCCACTTCCGTTACACACTACGCTCTACATCACACTATTCACATGTACCTCTCCGACGGAATCGACCCGCTGATAATTCTTTTCTGAAACCTTGCATTATAACAAACCCACACAACAGCCACTGTACCACCAGCAATGAACTGTAAGTAATGTTGCCATCCTTTGTTACGTATTGCCCAACCATCGAGCTGTTTGGATTCTCTGAACGATTGCAAGATGTTTTTTGGTTGTATTGTTCAAAACTGGACCAGGATTTATTCCTAACCTGTATCACTTTATCACTACAAGTCCACGAAGAAGAGTTATACGTTACTAGAATCTACCTAGGATGTCAATTTCCCAACGGAATGGTTTTACCAATATTTCAGAATTTTCGTCTTCAATCAGGCTGTTGGAATATTTCAATTTAAATTTAATTTGAAACTCGGAATCTTTGGAGTGAATTCGAA
The DNA here is from genome assembly GCA_036873755.1 of Hanleya hanleyi. Lineage (NCBI taxonomy): Eukaryota > Metazoa > Mollusca > Polyplacophora > Lepidopleurida > Hanleyidae > Hanleya > Hanleya hanleyi. Next base: position 68,250 of record JAVTVY010021529.1, on the reverse strand, counting down.
TTTTCGACAGGTAAGGTTGAAGATGGTATCACTTTCCAAGTTACCAAGTAAGGTAACACCCACATCCCGTATCTTCATACACGCGCCACACCTACACACATAGAAAGAACTTGAAACGTTCTTCATTTTAAGCGCATGAAATATGCGAGCTTTGTCGTGTTTTCAACCACCGTATCATGAAGTATCTCATGTCTGGTTGTTATATGAAAACTCAATTTAAAGCGATAAAATTTCTAGCTCGGGCGTATGCGTTGGGATATATTTCAGCCTTTATGGTATCTTAGCTTTTTGTCCTGTTAAAGCGCGTTATAAATTGTTTACCATCATTGCACGTTATCTCTTACTTCTAATGCAATTGATGGAATACCACTAGGAGTATTCTCTGTAAATATTACACCCATGTAATCACCCATCAGCCAGAGAGATTTAAGGCTATCCATTCTATATTACACCTCGCGCCATCAGCAGGCGACAACCATTCTGCGATAAAACGGCGGTCCTCACAGGGAAGTTCAATTAATATTATCAGTTCTCCAGACCAGATAATGCTGAAGGATGTGACACTGTTATCCACAAGTCGACGGCCGCCAATAAAACGCGGCCTCGCACTATCCGACTAGTATAGGGAATGATTAGACCAAATTACTACCGTATATAAACTTTATGGCGCGCCGTCCACGAAATGTTCCAAGGTCTTGAAGAGTGGATTGTTTTTCATCCTATCGCCAATCGCTAGACTCGATAACCTGCTAAGATGGATGCTAGCCACAGCTCTAAATTAGGTCAGACCTTGGAATATGAAACGTCATGAGACGTTCATGGACTCCAATGTTCGCGAAACGATCTTGTCTCTTTGTGCTATCATGAAATATATGCGTGGCCCTGCTCTAACGTTACTCCAAGGACTTGTACAGGGACCTATTTGTGGTGCACGCCTGACAAAAAAATTTGGAAGGTAGGACCTGTTAGTAGACACACTGGGATGTTGAATAATTCCTGTTGCCGGCTGTAACTCTTTTGTTATGAGAGGGTAGATGTTGCCAACGGGGTTAAAAATGAGAGTTGTTGCTGGCAGCGGCATTTGTCAACGATCCAATGTATTCACTTACTGGTCCAATCTTCAAAAAGTTGTCGGGCATGCAAGTAGTAGGAAGCCGTTAAATTCCCGCGCATTGAGGCTGAGGCTGATCACGTCGTGTGGATCGCGTCAAGCAGACGTCACTTCCGGTCACGTGATTTCCGGTTACATCACTTCCGCGTCAAAGACCAGTTCCGGGTCAAAGGTCGCGTCCGGGTCAAAGGTCAATTCCTGTCACGTGACGGCCCAGCAGGAATTATCTGCCCCTAAATAAGACCGTACTCTTCAGTTTTTTCAATGTTAAATCCAATGGGCAAACCAACCATGGGCATTTGCGGTATGGGATGTGGTATCTTGCTTTTTTTTTGTCTCCAGCTGTAGAACAGGATGCCAGGGGTCTCGTGGCCATTGGGTGATTTTCGCCGAACAGTAATCGTGCGCATGCGTACATGTAGTGAATAGGTAGATCTGGGGTGGACGTTTTAGGGTCGAGGTGGGTCAATATTGGTACGATTTGGACGTGTGAGACATCAAAGTGAAGCACTCGTGAGGGACCATCCACATGGATGGGTGGGTTGTGGAAGTAAGGCTATGGCGCGCATGCGTAGACAGGAAATTGTGGGGAAAAGGCATTGGAATGGACGTTTTGGGGTCGAGGTGAAGCAATATTGGTCTGAATGGGTCGTATCGGGTATCCGTTTGAAGCACTGGTGGGGGGGGAGGGGAGAGTCCGACTGGGCTGGTATGTAGTCAAAGTAGGGTTATGGTGCGCATGGGCAGGCAGGGAATGGTGGGGATAGGGCATTCAAATGGTCGTTTTGGGGTCGGCGTGGACCAATAGTGAGCGTACTGTGTCGTGGACGGTATCCATGCGAAACGCAGAGGCCGACCAAGTCCTGGGTAGGTGCATGTAAAAATTTTCCCGAAAAACAAATCGGAATCACGAACTTCAGCCCTAAAATATAGAAAACCTCTATCAAGCAGGTCTAGGCGGTCTAATATCGGTTCCCAGCGGATCGTGGCCGGCTTAAAGGTGCAGGGTTAGTAGTAGATAATGTAGAACCTCCGTATATTAGCCCTATGGCCTTTGTGGAGTGTTTTACCGTAACGTCTTAACGCCCTATCTAAACGCCTTAATGCCTTAACGCCCCAGCTTAAAGCCTTATGCTAACGCCTTAACGCCCTTGCATAGCAGTTTTCTACCCTTTGAGGGAGATTGTACAATGCTATTATATAATACTTAAGCGTCGAAAAGGTGTATGTATCGATCCATTCACACCACGGAATAAAACGTGTTCAGACTTGGTGGTCCCCGATGATGTCCTCGCTCTACGCCGGGCCATGTTCGGTCTGGCTACGTGTATGTGCTCGAGTATGTGCGGGTGGGTGGGTGGGTGGGTGTGTGTGGTGTTGGTAGAGTGTGTGATGATTGGCTGTGGTAGTGGAGTGCGTGTGGTGATGGTGGACGTTTGTGGTGGTGCTTTGTAGTGGTGGTTTGTGGTGATGATCGTGGTCGGAATGGCGTTACTGATCGCCTGTCTTAACGCAGTGACGCCGTAACGCCCGAACGTATCCTACACCTAGTTCCATAATGTTTTAACGCCATGATGCAGACAGCTGAGAGAAAGAAAGATCATTAAGTTTTCATATGATTTATTATCTCCTCCATCACAGCATACCCACGCTGGAGGAGCCGCTTTGGGTATGTTTACATTTCAAGTACATGTATGCTCTTGTTCAATCAAACGCGCCCATTTGGTGCTGCATCTCTCATATTCATTCTTCCCCTTTAGATGTATTCTCGGCCGCTCTTGTTCAATCAGAAACCGCCATTTCAGAAATTTTAATCTTCTTCCATGTTCGCGCTGAGGCGTTAAGACGTTGAGACGGGGGTTAATGTGTTAAGATAGAGCGTTAAGGCGTTTAGACGGGCGTTGGCGGGCGTCATTGCATTTCGATGAATTAGTGTCAATTCTATGTAATATCTAGAAAGATCAGAACTTCTCACCTATTTCACCAGGGTGTTGAAGTGTTAAGCAGGGTGTTGGCGGGCGTTGCTTCTCTTAACAACAAGCGTATCCCAAAAACGTGCACAGTCGACGTCCAACCGTGAACATGGTTTACACTTGCTCTGACTGCGAAAGCAAGTTCATCAGTCGGTACGATACGATGCGACAACAGAAGAATATACGTGGGATTGAAGACTCCGAGGCATAATGTTGGCGTGTTGGATGAGCTTCTGGACGAAATGCGTCTTGCCTGATCCCGCCCAAACCGAGTTGATGGAGTTGAAAGAATGTGGTCATTTGAGATTCATCATTGGGATTGTATACTTTGACGTGGTAACTCGCTTTCGTAAATTTGGCATGGGCGCAATAGCCGTTATGGGGAGGCGGTGAGTGGGTCCAATTCCGGTGATTTCGGGGTGTGGTAGGTACCGTATTAGACTGCGTCTGTACCCGATGGAACCTGGATGTCGAACGGGTGGTCGCCCAGGGTGTGTCCGGGTTGGTGAGCGTAACGTGCCCCACCTGACCTGCCTTCACGAGCGGACAGCTTTTAGGTTGGTTGTGTAGCGAGAAGACGGTTGCCATATCTCAGAAGACACCCACCATACACTAATTCCAGGAGGGCTAAGACTAATCACCGCATCCACTTGCCATCTTCGGGTTTGGAGTATCATTCGCCCTCTGTAAAAAGTCCACCAAAGTAAACGAACTCGACCAGCCTTGTCCCTTTGCATCGGCGTCGTTCGGTCTTCGAAATCCGTTCCACGGTGTAGTGATATTCTTTAGATTTTTGGGGACTGAACAATTCGGATCAAGAATGGGCCCTAGATAGCTTTTGCAACACCTCGTTTGCGCATACGCAACATGACATCGTTTTCAGTCCAAACCACCCCAGTCATAGTCTGCTACACGAGCGCTTCAAGAGGAGACCATCCACAACATCTTTGGCTCAGGTTTTAGCCCCTATAGACCCACTTGACGCGATGTAATGTCCGTTCAACCTCATCTGCCCTGAGCGACTAGGGACATGCCAAGGCCTGGGGTGAGGTACATTTCGCCCCCCTCCCGAATATTTTTCTTACCTCTTGAGGTAGGGAGATGAAACTTGGCACACTTGCCACGCTATATCCTTGAGTCGAGCTCTACTATAGAATGTGAAAAAACAAGATGGTCTCCATGATGACGTCACTTTATTTTCAAGAAAGGTATTTTTTTGACGATTTTTCCGTCAGATTTTTCAAATTTTGTATTTTTGAGATTTTTTCGCAAAAAATATATGATAAATTAGTAAATAATACTCTGATGTGAAATAAAATAGCTTTTGCCCAATTTTCGTCACAGAAAAAGCAGGACTTTTGAAGAAAAAATACGAAGGCATAATATTTCTGGTACCCCACATGGTCGGCATTTTGAATTTGTCTACGATCCTCGTTTGTAAGGGGGGAGGCAGGCAATAACGCCCTCCCCCAGGCCGGGTAGAATTATCCGCATTTTTAACGAGATGTCCGGCTGTTATCCAGCACGAGTCGTACATTCATACCCGCCAATCACGTTACCGGCAGTGAATTCGAACCGAACGTGACCTCATTAATGTCGTCATCTCGGGGCGCCGCCCATCCCCCCTACTCTCCTTATAAGCGCAGAGATTTGCCTTTCTCATACAATACTAGTGTTCCATGTATCAACGTTCCTATTCTACATTATTCAAACGGTATCATACGAACGTTCATACGACGTTTATAAATTTGGTAGATGTCGACAACTGAAGCCTTTTTCAGCAGCAAAACAATGAGCAAATGATCTTGATTCAACGTGTGCGTAAAGTTGGAGTGCCCTCTGGATATGCCGAAAAAAAAAGATAAGCTCAATGCCTCAATTGCATTATTTTTTTCGAAGTCGACGCCATGGAGGATAAAGGTATATATTCTTTCGAATTGCATTAAAGTGACCTCATTTAGGGAAAACAATGCATCGATAATACGGATGGAACAGGGACAGTGTATTTTGCAATTGTAATTTTTCTCCATCGTCAGTCAGCATGGCGCTGCAGGGTATTGGGAAAGTGTCATTCCCACGATAGATACCCGTCATCCAGTTTAATTGCTGATGAAATGTTCATATCGGATTAATACGCTTCAAATTCCTTCTTCGTTTCTCTTTGTCTTTTTTTATCTAGAATTTGATCTTAGATTAAGTATCGATTATCAAGAAAATGACCGGTTTCATCTATGAATAGAGCATTGAATGACACACATACACCTTTAATGTCAACGCTCGTTGCTTTCTAATGCTTGATTTTACGACTCGCTGGACACTAGTCCGATACCGCTAATTGAGAAGATTAGTGTAAGCTGGAAAAAGGCACACGACAGGTTAATATCAAAATGAAGGCAATTTGTACCGTACACCACGATCCTTGTAATTGACGTCTCTGATTCGGGGTTTCTGTAATGAAGAAATGTTGCAGTATTGACGCATCTGTCAAAGAGTTGTCAGTAACATTCTTATCGGTCTGTTATCCGAGAAAACATGCAGCACGTCAGCAGGCCTTCGAAACCAGCAGCTGTCTACAGTGTCTTTGAGATAATTGGGGTATATCTCACTGGGCAAGATATACCCCAAATGCTTTCCACATGCGAAAATTTGTTATAGAAGAATTCATTTTTCAGAAAATATACCGTGACAATCCAACATGGCGGTCAACCTGTAAGGTTTTGTTAGTTTGTGCGTTCTTTCTTTGGTTTTCTTTCACTTCTGGCATACGAGAACGGAATAAAATGGAGAACTGAAACTTTGTGACTTTGTAGGTTATTACATTCCGTCGGCTGAAGGGTTCCTTGCACTTCCTCAACCAATCAACAAAGTAAAATTATTCAAATATTTTCAAATGAAGTATTAAGAAAACATTTGTTAACATGAGATAAAATGAGACTCGATATGGGTTGAGGTTGAATCTTGCTTTTTGAGTCCTTGCTTTTATTCTTATGTTGTATGAGAGTAGTAGGTATTAAGCAAATCGAGCCGTATTTCACCCGGATGTAACTATGACGTCACAACTTCCGATGGTAGCACCATCTGTACACTCTGGATGCAAGGGAGACAACTCGGACAGATCAAGGCATGTACTGACCTATCTAGGCTATAGTTCCGGCAACCTTTGACCTCGAATTCTTCCGCTGTGATGCGGTCATGTCTGGTGGTGATGCGGTCGCGGGAGAAAGCTTCCGCGGACAGAAAGTAGTCCCATGGGTTGACTTCCAATGTTAATGTATACGGGGAATACTTAAATAGACGTTTTGGAGCTAGGGGAGCCACTAATGGTCCAATGGGGTCGAGTGAGGTATCTAAGTGAAGCATTCGTGATGGGGCATCTGATGGACTGGGTGTGGGGTTGAAATATCGGCATTCTGCGCATGCGCGGTGGACAAAAGGTATGAAAATAGACGTTTTGGGATCTAGGGCAGCCCCTAATGGGTCGATGGAGTTGTATGAGGTATCAATGTGAAACCTATGTGAAGGGGCATCCAGTCATGGGTGGGTGCAGGTAAAAATTTTCCTGGAAAAAAAAACGGAACACGGACTTTATCGAAAAATTCGGGAAAATGCCTATATGGGGTATGGGGGGTATATAGGTCGCCGGGCTTAACGGGGCTTGCCTATCAATAGAGTTATCTCCCCCTAGTTCCACGGTGGGTGTATGTAAAATTTTTCCTGAAAAAATACGGAACACGGACTATCCTAAATTACGGGAAAATGCCTATATGTTTCCTGGGAAACCTACTTCTCGACATTTGCGGTATAGGTTGTGGGGTCTCGTTTTCTTAGTCTCGTCATTTAGAACACGATAGGAAGTGTCCCGGAGCGAAACGGTGAAATTTTTGAAAAAAGTCACCGAGACCCATATAGACCTATATAGTCCCATACTGGGAGTATAGGACCGATGTTTGTCCCACTGGGAAACTTACTTCTATACATTGCGGTATGGTTGTTTGGATTTGTTTTCTTAGTCTCGTCATTTAGAAGACGATAGGAAGTGTCCCGGCACGAAACGGTGATATTTTTGAAAAAAGTCACCGAGGCCTGGGTAGGCTCCTATAGACCCGTGACAAATCTTCCCTAATGAGGTAGTATAAAAAGCAGAATGGATTGGGAAATCATCAGATTGCAATAAAGAGATGGAAATTGTGATATATGCATAATGCTCACTAAGTCGCTCCGCTGGCAAAATGTCATGTCCCATATTGCTTCAAATCACATTGTTCGGCTCTCTGGAATGCATTAAGCAAAAAGTTGCTTTAAAAGAAATAACCCTCCAATATCCGTGTTTTCTGAATAGTGGGGTGAGTTAACCCTATCTGGCCTGGACTTTTTGGGACGTATCCTGGCCTAGGGGTGGGGGGTGGTCTAAATGCCCCCCCCACCTAATTATTTTTCTTACCCCTTGAGCTAGGGAACTGAAACTTGCCACACTATACCCTTGCGTCAAGATCTACCAGAAAATATAACAAAAATCCAAGATGGCCGCTTTGGTAACGTCACAGTGACGTCATTTTCAAAAGCGCCATTTTCAAATTAGTAATTATTAATGTGATGTGAACTAAAATAGTTTTTGCCCGCTTTTCGTCGCGGAAAAGCAAAAATTGTAAAGAAATAGGACAAAAACGTAACTTTTCTGGTAGCCCACGTGGCCGTCATCTTCAATTTACCAATGATCCTCTGCTCGGGGGTTATGCAAATAGGGTCAAAATGATCCCAATATGATAAACTATAGAGTCGAGGAGTTTCAGCTATCCATTTTTTGTCGTTCCGGAGATAGCGCAGAAAGTTTGGGAGGGGGAAGGGGGGCATTTTGGCCCCCTCCCCCAAGGCCAGGTAGGGTTAACGTAATAATCCTGACACGCCGAACAAAGGTACCATTTTTTCAGACAATCTGTATATGGGGTTATACTTTCAGAAAAATCTAAGCCCCAAGAAATATGAAGCGTGGGAGATGAGTATGACGTCAATATGACTTCATTTTACTAAAATTCCCGATTCCGCCCTATTAACCTGAATATATTTGCTTTTCTTGTGACTATATGAATTTTTTCCTCGTTTTTAATTCTTTTTTTTTCCTTCACAAAAAATGATTAGGAAATTAGGAAATTAATATTTTTTGTGAAATGAAATAAATTTGGACACTTTCTGGTAGAAAAAAACAACAAAATCATGGGGAAAAACATGAAGGATTACGTGAATAGACTTGGAAAGACTCAATATGATAAAGTTTCCGCTCCCATCTTCTCTTCGTTCTCTTGATACAGCGAATAGTTCAGCACGGATGGAAGTATGCATGTATCATATCATGACGATAATGAATACACCGCTTTTTCGACAAAACAAACATTAAAATCTGTCTGACACGACTGTATGTGAGACTGTTTATGGGGGCTGGATGAATTCAGACTATCTCTGGCGAACATTATCTATATCTCTGCTACTGTATGTGAGACTTTATGGGGGCTGGGCGAATTCGGCCTCTCTCTGGCGAACATTATCTATATCTCTGCTACTGTATGTGAGACTGTTTGTGCGGGTTGGGTGAATTCAGCCTCTCTCTGGCGAACATTATCTATATCTCTGCTACTGTATGTGAGACTTTATGGGGGCTGGGCGAATTCAGCCTCTCTCTGGCGAACATGATCTATATAAGTATATATGTATGTGAGACTTTATGGGGGCTGGGCGAATTCTGCCTCTCTCTGGCGAACATTATCTATATCTCTGCTTTTTTACCAAAAAATCTTGTAAGATCTTGTAGGATTTGAAATTTTCTTACAAGATCTTGTAAGATCTTACAAGACAGTTTTTTTGTCCTGCACGATCTTACAAGATCCTGAAGGACAAAGCTGGCTGTCCTACAAGATCTTGTAAGATCCTGCAGGACAGCTGTCCTACATGATCTTGTAAGAATAAGTTTGCCTGTAGGACAAAAAATCAGTTTGCTTTTGGAAAGTATTTTTACAAGACAGTTTTACAGAATATCCACAACATTGGATCTCCAGTTGAAGATATGGTTAGCACTTTCTCTTTTAAAAATGGCAGGCGTATTATCATGATATATACCAAAATTGTACTTCTCTCTACTGAATCAATCATAGGGAGAACCTCATCTGTTTCACTCAAGTAAGAAAATTGTTCTTGAAAATTAAAAAAAATCTATCTGATAATAGTTTACCTTCAAACCTGATTGGGAAATTCTGTCAAAGTACTACATTTGTTTTTTCAATATGTTATCTAAACGATGATACAAGTTATCAATATAACTATTTTGGAGTTTGGATACAGCGACAAAATGCGACGAATTCTTCAATGAATAACAACAACAACAGCTTGAATTGAAAAATACACAAACTTTACGTAAGACTTCAGAGATCATATTAGTGACATATGGGTTTTCATTCGAATAAAATAAAGATATCAATAATATCAATCTCTACATAGTGTTATCAAAATAGTATCATATTTGTGTAAGAAATCTTGTTGAATTTAGATTTTATAATAAAATTAATAAGTTTAATAAATAATTAATTAATAATCAGTCCAATCCAAAGATTTTATAATAAAATTGGACATAATGAAGAAAATAATTTTAGAAGAATACATCAGTTCTAACATGATTTTCAAGAAAAAAATGTCCATTAATGAATACTCTACCCTCTTCATTGTCACCAATTATATACAGATAATATTATTCTATTTTCCTGGTAGTCTATTACATTAGCAATTTACTTGCTGGCATTAATTCAACAATTTGAGGAGAGTTATCTCCCCTGTACCGGTATATTTTAATTGGCCACTAGTGGCGCCACCATGCTGTCATATGAGAACAACAACAGCAGAAAAACATGCAGGATAGAGTGCAAAAAGAAAGTTGATTTGTTCATGTTAAGCTGGAACTATTGAGGTTTAAAGAACTGTATTGCAGATGGTGATGAGTGAAGCTACATGTAGTGATGGTAAGTAAGTAATAAATATAATTATAATGTTATAACTTAATTAGCAAACCAATTCTAATTTCCAGTTAAACTCAGAATGTTGTAATGCGGACCCTCTATGAGCTTTAACTATCAACAAGTTTCTCTTCATATACTTGGCATATTAAACAATTGATACTCTTCTCAGTAACTACTGCAGCATTTCACCTTATATTTGCAGTCAAAATTAATGACTCATTTAGCCTGGAATTCACAAAGAAATATCCATAACTCGTCTCAAAATTCCTTTCAGATCTACCCAGGTTCATCAAGGCAGTGTGAATTGCCATTGTTGCATTGTCAGCTGGAAAAGCCCAGGCTTGGGGACCTCATGTGGAGATTGGCCATGCACCCCTGGAGGAAATCCCCCGGAGGGTGAGATATATAGGTTATATCACACCACTGCTTGTGTATTTCCTGTTCATGTCAAACAGTAGGATTTAACTTGCTAGGAAGTTTGGTGGGGGGTGGGGTTGGGGGGGGGGATGTTAGCTCTCAATAAATCAGTTGACATCCTCACTTGTTGTTTTGAAATGTTTATCGTTTCCTGCTTATATTTCCAGAAGATTTGAGAATATTTCCATACCAAAGTTCTGATGAAATCGCAAAGGAATATTTATTAAAATAAATTGATAACAAATACACTGTTGGCATAACCGATATTTGCTATGATAAAAATGTGACCAGGAAAAGCAGGATAAATTATGATTAGATTTCCTATCACCATAACCATGATAACAGGCTATATTTTAATTGTCTATTTATTGCACTATTTTTGACCAAGGCTAAGGATTGCTGCATAATTCAATTGTACATCTATACCCACATCTTGAAAAATGAGAACATTTCATTCATTCATTTCATTTAAAACGTTTTAAACAATTTTTTTCTCCTCAGATGCAACCAATCGGACATGTTCGAGGCGCACATTTCATCGACTCGGAGCAGACATGTGATCATGGAAATCATGCAGCATCTATTGTTGAATTACTTCTTCGCCAAAGAGGAAATAGCATCAGGCAATATTACATGACCAATACAACTGGATGACGAACATTGTTAAAATCATATTAGTGTACATTCTCAATATTTTTTCCAATTGTGATTGCGTTTTCATTTAGTGTTGATCCATAATTCTGGATCCCACTTCAAAACATTTTGCTTCAAATCCATGAATACTGCTTAAGTATCATAATTTATATTGCTTTATAATACTCATAACATGCATTCAAGAATGTGTATTTTACATTAATAACAAATGACTTGAATGACTTTGGTGCTACTGGACCCAAATAATCTTTATTCAGTGAGCGGCACATGCTTGGTTTTTGCAGAGGGCATCACATTTCTATGATATTTCAATGCAAATCATCCTGGTTATCGTCACATTCACTAATATCAGCAATACGCCAGTTGAATGTAGTGTAATATTTTTTAAGATTTCTCTAATCATACTTTTTCGCTAATGTCACAATAATTTTATACCATTTTACCCATTTAAATTATGCGGATAACCTCTGAATAGTTTCAGGATAACTTGACACATTGATAACTTGATAACAATTTCTTTGCTAATTTGATGACTTTTCATTTTTTACCAGCAAGGTGATTTTGGACGTCATGAAATCAAAATTGAATGGGGAGCTAAAAAGTTATAAAAGACACTTGATCTGTTGAGAAAAACATGGATGCCTTGGACTTTGGATGCTACGTGCATGTGCTGGTTGCTGTTCCGCATAAATGTTTCTATTTTATATAATAAAATGTATGACATGACAACATAATAATCCCTTGTGTGTATAGCTGTATATACGTTTCTGTTTTGTGTGTATAGCTGTCTATACGTTTCTGTTTTATACAATAAAATGTATGAAATGAATGCATATAATTTGTTATGTTGACTATCTCATTCGACACGAAACGTTTCATCGTAAACCTGCAGTATATTGGACAACCCTGCACAACCATCCAGCATTATTCTATCTGCGTTAATTGACACAAATGACAGCCCTTTAGGACAACCCTGTAGGATGCTGAAGGACGGTCTTGTAAGATCCTGTAGGACAGTCTTGTAGGATCTTGCAAGATCCTGCAGGACAGTCTTGTAAGATCCTGTATGACAGTCTTGTAAGATCTTGTAGAATCCTGAAGGACGATCTTGTAAGATCCTGTAGGACAGTCTTGTAGGATCTTGTAAGATCCTGAAGGACGATCTTGTAAGATCCCGTAGGACAGTCTTGTAGGATCTTGTAAGATCCTGTAGGACAGTCTTACAAGAAAAGTGCCAAAATCTTACAAGACTGTCCTACAAGATCTTACAGGACACTTTCTTGTAAGATCTTACAAGAATTTTTGGTAAGGGGTATGTGAGACTGTTTGTGCGGGCTGGGTGAATTCAACCTCTCGCTGGCGAACATTATCTATATCTCTGCTACTGTATGTGAGACTGTTTATGGTGGCTGGGTGAATTCAGCCTCTCTCTGGCGAACATTATCTATATCTCTGCTACTGTATGTGAGACTGTTTATGGGGGCTGGGTGAATTCAGCCTCTCTCTGGCGAACATTATCTATATCTCTGCTACTGTATGTGAGACTGTTTATGGGGGCTGGTTGAATTCAGCCTCTCTCGGGCGAACATTATCTATATCTCTGCTACTGTTTGTGAGACTGTTTATGGGGGCTGGGCGAATTCAGCCTCTCTCTGGCGAACATTATCTATATATCTGCTACTGTTTGTGAGACTGTTTATCGGGGCTGGGCGAATTCAGCCTCTCTCTGGCAAACATTATCTATATCTCTGCTACTGTTTGTGGGGGCTGGGTGAATTCAGCCTCTCTATGGCGAACATTATCTACATCTCTGCTACTGTATGTGAGACTTTATGGGGGCTGGGTGAATTTAGCCTCTCTATGGCGCACATTATCTACACCTCTGCTACTGTATGTGAGACTGTTTATGGGGGCTGAGTGAATTCAGCCTCTCTATGGCGAACATTATCTCTGCTACTATATGTGAGACTGTTTGTGGGGGCTGGTTGAATTCAGCCTCTCTGGCGAACATTATCTATATCTCTGCTACTGTATGTGAGACTGTTTATGGGGGCTGGGTGAATTCGGCCTCTCTCTGACGAACATTATCTATAGCTCTGCTACTGTATGTGAGACTGGTTATGTGTGCTGGGTGAATTCAGCCTCTCTCTGGCGAACACTATATATATCTCTGCTACTGTATGTGAGACTGTTTATGGGAGCTCGGTGAATTCAGCCTCTCTCTGGCGAACATTATCTATATCTCTGCTACTGTATGTGAGACTGTTTATGGGGGCTCGGTGAATTCAGCCTCTCTCTGGTGAACATTATCTATATCTCTTCTACTTCGACAGATTGGTTAGCACCACGCACATCTGCATTGTGCATCTGAAAAGAAGGCCTCATACCATGGGCCTTTAAACGTATCATTCGCTGGATTATCAGGGGAGATTTTTTTATTTCAACCTAAAGGAGATGGTACGATTAGGTGAGATTTTGATCTGTACGTGGTGCGATTTAAATCGAGAAAGTAAAATGTCCCAAATATAACTGTGTTTTAATGTAACGGCAAGGGAGAATGCATGTACACAATATGTGAAAGTTCTAGCTCAATTGCGTTGTAATTATAGTTATGACATGAAATTGAAATCCGCAGCATGTGCTATTTCGTCAAATAGGGTCTAAGTCGAGTCATTCAAACACACATGTAGACACGAAGGACCCCTTGGACCAAAATGCCATTCCATCTGGTGATGTGCGGCATTATATCTCCCATGTCTAAAAGTATGGTTGAATCACTCGATTCAAACCGTTTTCACGAAAATAGCACATTCTGCTTATTTCAATTTCATCTCCAGACCAAAATAATAACATAATCGAGCTAGAACTTTCACATATTGTGTACATATATTTTTTCTTGCCGTTATATTAGAACACAATTATTTTAGGACATTCTGTTTCGATTCCAAACGCACCACGTATACGCCAGAATCATCCTGTCTTATGATCGTATCATCTCCTTTAACAGTACACAAAGGGGAAGGAAAACTCTTTGCGGGCTACTTGCAATGCATGCAATGAAGTTGAACGCATAGCCCCCGTGCATATATATACTCAACAATCTATATAGCCTTGGAGATCTGAGCAGCAGAAGCATACGCCTGACAACAATAGTCTAAGCGAGACCGAATCGGCGCCCTATATAGCCTAAAAGCAAAACACGCAATTCGTGGAGGAAAGACTTAAACTTATCACACTTAGTTACCAATAAATTAATATGGTGAGACCAATTCAGGGTTAATACAACACCAATAAATTTAAAGGAAATTGAAACTTTCGGATGGGCGTTAAATATCCAAATACAACTGAAAGACCTCTGGTAATGACAGCCAATAAATAATACAGCCACCGCCTAATTAGCTGAAGATAATTCAAATCCCCAGTTCCTACCCTACGTCAAAATATCCATTAATCCCTAACAAACAGTATGAACATTTCGTGCAAAAATCCACATGGCTTTATCATCGGCGAATAAAGAACATTTAAATTGTGTGTTAAGTGCTCATTTATCATCAGATTAAATAATGTAGTTGAAATCACACATTTCTTTGGAATGCCATTTGGGATGCCAAACATTCCCTGGGAAGTCGTACTTGTATTAATCTGTTGCTGAGAAAGCTCTTGACATAACCTAATATCCTCCCCTTAATCCCATAATTCAACATTTTTATCAATAAACCTTTTCTCCAGTCCATATCATAAGCTTTGTCAACATCTAAAAAAAATAACGATATTCACCATTGGTAAGGGAACTTCAGTTTGAAGAGTGACGACATGGTCAGCAGTGAACAACACACTGGTTGCGCGCAAATAACATGCGTCAGTTCGGGCATAAAATACTCAACCGTCCTCCATAAAACAATTTCCGCGTCAATAATGCAAAGATCGATTCCAAATATGTATAAAATACATATAATGAAAAACACAAGATAAAGCCATTCTGGTGAGGTAGCAAAAAATATTATTCTTATTTAAAAACCATAAATGTGTACTATTTACCATTTTCTCCATAAGTTTCTTACTTTAGAAGTAAGTACAATTGTCCTATATGAAGAAGGGAGAGAACTGTTCTTTGCAGGCTCACCAGACGGCGGTGGGATGGTGGGGGTAAACACATGCGATACATTGTGGTGTTATATAAGTGAAAAATGAAAGTCAAACAATAATCAGAGAAATTACAAAAAAAACTTATACGTAATACTATCTTCACCTGGGGAAGTATTCGTTGTCGCGTTGCATGTAGGGATACATTTCGGCCTCCTAAAAAAATTCTTACCCCTTGAACTACAGGTGTGAAATTTACCACACCGAGCTCTATACGAAAATGTAAAAAAAAAATGCAACATGGCTGCTGTGGTCACAGTGATGTCATTTCGGGAAAAGGCATTTTTAGGTCGATTTTTCAGTCAAATTTTTCGATTTTTTTTTACTTTTGTCTTCGCAAAAACTGCATGATAAATGATAAATGATAAATTAGTAAATAGTAGTCTAATGTGAAATGAAATAGTTTTTGCCCGCTTTATCTCGCAGAAAATCAGAAATTTGACAGAAAAATGACGAAAACCTCGCTTTTTCTGAGGAGAAAGTTTGGTAGGAGTAGCACAATGCAACCCCCCCCCCCAAGGCCTGGTAGCGTTAAAGTATCATTTACAAAATCTAGCAAATCCCCTTTCCATCTTGATGACCCTGTGGCTGGATTGATCACTTAGGGGTCACGTCCAATCGATCGAGACGGTTTCTCGATGAACGAGTAAAACCGATAAATATCTCGTCTCGAAGGGTCCCGGTTTATCTCTATCGATTGTTGTCCCGGTTTGCTCCCGGTTTTCTCTCGAAGTAAAAATCCATCTCGAACCCCCTCGAAATAAATCGACTTGCTTCGAGAGTGGAATCGAGATGCCTTCAAATGAAGGTTTGAACCATTCGGAAGAGGTATGCTCGCTCTATATGCACTTCTCTGTGGCAGCGAGACTAATCACGGCGAGTACATATGCATTAACCCATGGTTAATGAAGTACATTGAACATGCTTCTTTTAACATTATTTTGTTATTCCGTCTAGAGATTTGTAGTCGAATTTGATATATGGAAAGGTTAAAAAAACATCACCAATTTAATTACATAAGTTGGCTCATTATTATTCAGTGTAAATTATTCCGAACCTGTCCAGGAACTGCGAATTGTAATAAATTTTACAAGTCTGGAATAAAATTTCATATGATCTTCTGAAAGTATGTCGGAATGGAAGGTTTTGCTTAATATTACTTGATAGGATTTGATAGGATCTTGACTTGAAAAATTACTGTATCACGTCTTTTTAGAGATTTCCCCGGTTTTCAGAAATACAGCAGCTTTGAAGACCACATGAGCGACTGGTAATGCATTGAAAACCGGATAATATAAACATAAACGCGCGATCGAAGTGGTTGAGCATTCCATATAAGTTGTTCACACTGACAACACATGGTATTATTTCCGCTAACCTCTGTCAGGCAAGCTTATATTAGAAATAAACTTTGTTGATATAATCTCCTTACTTGAATTATATTTCAAGACAGTAATTCTCATTAAAATGAAATCTGTAATGAATAATCCAAAATTATAAAACAAATTACACATCGAGGTTAAAACCCCGGTCAAACACTTCATTTTTCTGTTGAAACTATCCATGTTTGGTTTAAAACAATTTTATGGAATAATAATTATAGCATGCTTTCATATCATTATTATTCGGATTATATACAGTTGATGTGTCATTTATTCCGCGTCGGATATTAGTCAGATATACAATCAATGTGTGAGAAAATCATTCAATTTTATATTCTTAATTTATATAGATAAATGAAACGTTTTCACTCAATTGGATTCAGATCATGGATATATCGATTAAACATTTAATAACATGAAATTCTATTTTAGGCTACGATATGCTTATACGACGATCGCTACTCAAAACAGGGTACCCGCACAACACTCTGATCGCCTGAAAACTAAGAAACGGCTAATTTAAGTGCAACAAAACACGGACGTATACAAACCGGGACCCCCTTCGAGATTACCGATCAATTTCGTATCCATCTCGAAAACCGGGTCGTTTCGATCGAGATAGAGCCGGGAGCAAACCGGGAGACGTCGTCAGGCGTCCCGGTTCTGCCCTCCTGGTTTCAGCCGAGAAATTTCTCGATCCATCTCGAAGGCATCGAGAAAGTGCTTCGATTAATTGGACGTGACCCCTTACCTGGACTGATCATTTACCTGGACTGATCACTTACCTGGATTGATCATTTATCTGGATTGATCACTTACCTGGATTGATCACTTACCTGGATTGATCACTTATCTGGATTGATCACTTATCTGGATTGATCACTTACTAGAAACTTCTGTTCTCACCTTTGACATTCTACTTTTATTCACCATATGGAAGAGATATAATATAGGTTCACTATTCTATACTGTTCGCAAAATTGATTGCTCTTTCCTTCTCTTTCCAATACACGACAAGCAATAAACCGCCACACATTAAGCTACATGTAATTCTACAAATATTGTCTTTCGTTGTATAGAATGAATGCATTCACCAGAATTATTCATCCCTGTGTTTTGACTGACATACAATCCGAATATTTTGTGAAACTTTGACCAACTCAAGGGAGCAACGAATGTGGCGGGGAAGATTCTTATATCCAACTGCATGTAGATCACCGAAGTTCTATTTTCTGTCACGGAAATTTTGTATTTTTACGCATCATACTCATAGCACTGTTGTCGAAAACGAAATAGCCACATTGACAGAAATCCCTTTCAAAAAAACAAATTATCGATGATTGATATTCGAGATATGTGATTACTATTTTTCTACATTTCTAAGTTTTATTTGAAATCGGATCTAGTATTGCTCAGTATAATTGTATCTTTTTTATTATTTTATTGTGTATTTTTCAATCCGAGCTACCGATAGGTGAATTGGCAATGCAAATCGGTATTCAATAAAGTGGATGTCTTGATAGGGACGTCCAGCCCGGTATGGAAAGTATAGAAGCTTCAACATCCAAGTTTCACCAAAGGAGAGAGAGCGAGAGAATTAAGGTTTAATGTCGCGCTCAGCAATATTTCAGCTATTTTTCAATTTCACTAAATTCTAAGTACTCAGCCAATAACTTAGTAATCCAACGCATTAAAACATACACACGTTAAACTTATGTAACAAACCGATTTCTCTCAAATAACCCAAGATGCAATCCTCCCTCACCCGACTAAAACGATCTTCCAAAGTAGACACTCGATAAAAAGCATCTCTTAGAATCTTAAGATCTATGTATTCGATAAGAATATGTTTCACCGTGAGATCTTTATGCACCTTGGGACTGACTCTTTTTTTAGTAAATGTTGGTGAGTTAATCGTGTATGGCCGATTCTACATCGCCTGATCATGGTTTGATCGAAACGTTTCTGACTGTTCAGATGAGTATAGCCTACAGTTTTTTTGAACTCATGAAGCCTGTTATTATTCACAGCATCCCATGAAGACTGAAACAGCCGTCTCACATAAGCACAGATGGAGGGTCGTAAATCGCTATTTGGAATCCCAACAGAATCAACCTCATCATCTAGAGCTGCCTTAGCCATTCTATCAGCCTCAGTATTACCTTTGATGTCAACGTGACTAGGCAACCAACTAAACACAATATCAATCTGTTGATCAAATCTACAGTCATGTAGTTGTAGAATGCTCAAGATAGTGGAATGAGTCGAAGTTCCACTTTTAATCGCTCGAGGCATGACAGTGAATATGAGAATATGACATATTTTTTTAGCTTCTGTAGTGAATATCGAACTTTACCTGGTATAGTCGACATGTTTTAGTTTTGGAGTTGCGAAAGCAAATACATTACTGTCGATCGATGGGGGTAATGAATTTGGGAACAGCTTTTTCTCAAACACTTCGGAGTGAAGTAATAATAACATGTCGCCACGTTTGTAATAAGTTGGTCTAACCATTCATTGTCTAGGGGAATCTTCGTATCAGACGATGAGCGGCCGTATTTTAATGATTCGCCGTTGACTTGATAACAGCGCGACATCTCAGAACATTAGCTCAGCTGGAAAACGAATGGTATTAATTAAACGTCACTGTGAGTATGGCAGTTTCATCAAGGAGTACTTTTCGCCTGCTGATAACGCGGGGTGTCAGATAGGTGGATAGCCCTACTTAATCGCTGAGGGCAATGGATGCCTGTGCGCCAGTGTAATCGACGAGTGACTATACACCTTGCTTTTACAAAACCAACACTGCGAGAATATGATCTGACCAGGCCAAATAATGGATTAACAATGAGCAGGGTATCAGAATCGGGACTTTCTGATTAGTTAATTTCAGGTGCTTGGAGAGATATGACTGATATATATTCCAAGGCATACGTCAATCAGCGGGATTTCATTGCGATGCATGGATATTGTGCCAGTAATAAGGATTGGCAAGCATGAGCATCGTGCTATGTTGCTGGCATCAATGAAAACTGTTGGCCTACCTCTTCCCCATTACGACAACCCAGCTAGTATTATGCTGGCGAGATATGGCTTGCAAACAGTTAGGGACTCACAAGGCTTTCGCATCAAACACCATACATATACATGCATTAACTCGGTGTTCCCAAAGATAATTTCTGTGATTTGCGTTGGCAAGAGCGTTGGGAGACGCCGTCTTCGGATAAACTCTGTGCTGTTATTTCCTCAAACAACTGATAATGCGGTGTTTAATTAGTGAATGTCTTTCGAATACCATGAGAGCTGACAAATATCGTAACAAAATAAACGTCTTAATCATTTCATTTGTGGTCACTCTATGTCATTATTACTTATTGAGCCCCTCGGATCGCCTCAGTGTTTTTGTGATGTCTATGCAAACAATGCAATTAAAATATCTTCCTGTAACTTCACATAAAATATATCGTTAAATTTCGCTGTTTAATAAACAATATAAAAACTATAATCATCTATATATTAACCCTATCTGGCGTGGGCTTTTTGGGACCTGTCCAAGCCTGGTGAGGCATTATGGCACATAAATTAACTTTCTTGTCCCTTGCGCTAAGCAGCTGAATCTTACAACGCTATACTCTTGGGTCAAGCCCTACCCGAAATTGCAACAAAAAAAATCCAAGTTGGCCGCTTTGATGACGCCAAAGTGACGTCATTTTCAAAAAGACATTCATTTTGTAGATTTTGCGGTTTTAACAGCTTCCAGAAACTGAGAATTTCTATATTGTTGTGCGGAAAGTCTCTCTTTCAGCAAATAATGCTAAAGGTACCGGTATCAATATGTTCTTTTCATTTTCAACGGGATTTGATATAAATTAAACAGAAAGTCCTTCTGGGATTCCCAAACCGTCGACATAAATACGCGAAGAATCAGTCTGATTCGCCAAACCGTCATTGTTTATACAATGCACCAAACATCTTGGAATTGTCTCCCTCTGGAGAGTTCTGGCTTGGACACGTCTTTCCTGAAATAACGCTGTATATTCACGATCGATCCCCCGTTCCTAATTCACTCACAGTTCAATTTGGGCAACTGTGTTTTTAGCATTTAACGGACGCCATATCAGATCATTTTCCTTTTATAAACTTGCATGAAAAACAGGTTCGCTTAAGCTTGCAACTATTTGAAGTTGATGAACTGATGATGAACTGTTGATTTTTCCTCTCTTAATCATATTGAGTTAAGTTGGTCAACAATGATGTTGGAGAGGATTTAAACTCTGCGTTACTATAAATGTTCAATAATCTAAAGCTGCCAACTTCACATCCTGAATGCATTTAAAGATTAGTGTGAACAGTGTGCAACTGGTCGTGTCTGTAAACAATTTCTGACTCAAGCGTGCTATTAAGGCTACACGGTGTATGCCGACCCGTGGATATCGGTTATTTAAAAAAAAAGACTTAACAGATAAACACATCAGTTCGATGCTCTTTGAACATTATTCTGTCAACTGCTATCACGCTCACTCATGTTTCAGCCGTACCTTTACTGTGCAAATAGCAAACATCTTCTGAATACTTTTGCATGAAACTTCGATTACCGCCCATTCATGATAGCTAAAAAATCATCAATCCATTCTCTGGGTCAAGATGTAAATTCCGGCTAAGATCTTTTTCACAATGTTTCAGTGATATATTATACTAAGTTGATAACTTGATATTTTATACGAAGTTGATAACTGCCCAAAATAATCAATATTACATGAATTGCCGAAAGCCAAGGCAACACGTGTAGTGTTTGCCTTGGGTATGCGAAGATTATCTATATGACTATGTGATACTGGTTTGAATTCTTAATAGAGTTGCTTTTGTTTGGCCGCAAATCGCAAATCCAAAATCATTAGATCAGGTTTTTATTCAGGCCCGCATGTTTTGGTAAAATTTTAAGTGTTCTTTAATATTTACGTGTTAATCTCACACTTTGGCCGAAAAAACTTTTAGAGAATGGAATGAATGCATTTACGAGAATTATTCATGCCTGTGTTATGATTCACATACACTCCAAAATATGTTTGCTCACTTTACGTTCTAATATTGCTGAAAGCTGTGTGCAGGAATTAAATTAAGCAATGGGATCCGAAAATAACCCTGCGTTTAACGTTATGACGAAAACGAGAAATAGATTCGCACATTTGAGAAGATTTGACGAACTGGAGATAGCAAAGAATATATAGGTCAAGTTCTCTTTTCAATTATTGGTCAACAAAGTTACGGGTCATATCCATAGCGCTCTTTTCGACGGGAAAGTGGCTACATTGACGAAAATCAATTTCGAGGCTTTGAATTATTGATGATTTATATTGGAAATCTCATGAGTGCATCTTCAACATCCATTTTTTTGAAACCCGATCTAGTAAGGCTCCACTTTATTATCTAATTTATATTTGCTATGAAAAGATATTCTAGGTGAATAAAGAATGTTATCAATCGATATTCAATAAAGGAGATGTTTTGAAAAAGACGTCCATCCCGATATCGAAAATATAATAGCCTCAGCAGCCAAATCTCATGAAAGATCAGGAACCACCTAGCAAGATATTCAAGAAAATACAGCATATGTCTTGTGGGCTGCGAAAGCAAATATATTCCTGTCGAGCGATGGAGGAATGGACTAGGGAACATAATTTTCTGAAACACTTCTTGATGAAGTATTAACCTATCTGGCCTGGGCGATTTGGGGTGTACCGCAGCCTGGGAGCGCCCCCTCCCCCCTAAATATTTTCGCTATCGCTAAGGTTAGAGAGCTGAAACTTACCATACTAAATCTTTGGGTCAAGCTCTACAAAAAAAATCCAAGATGGCCGCCATGATGACGTCACTGTGACGTGATTCTCAAAAAGAGCATTTTTTGACGATTTTTTTGTCAAAATCTCGATTTTTTTTTGATTTTTTCGTTTTTTCTTCGCAAAAACTGCATGATAAATTAGTAAATAGTAATCTCACATGAAATAAAATAAGTTTTACCCACTTTTCTACACAGAAAAGCAAAAATGTTGAAGAAATATGACGAAAACATCACTTTTTCTGGTACACCACATGGCCGCCATTTTGAATTTACTCATGATCCCCTGCTCGTGAGGTTATGCATATAGGCTCAAAATGAACCCAATATGATAGCCTATAAAGTCACGAAGTTTCAGCTCTTCATTTTTTGGCGTTCCGGAGATATCGCAGAAAGTTTGGCAGGGGGGCATTTTGGCCCCTCTCTCCCCAGGGCTGGTAGGGTTAATGGGGGAAGGGAGGGAGTGGGGGATCAGGGGGTGGTTTTTGGTGATGCTAAGACATATGGTTTCAGTAAAATGTATAGAATCGCGTTGAATCAACATCCTGAATTTTTGTGTAATTTTTGAAGAAATATGGCGAAAACATCATTTTCCTGATACACCCATGGCCGCCATTTTGTATTTACCCATGATCCTCTCCTCGTGTGGGGAGGGGGGGGGAGTCATGCAAATAGGCTTAAAATGACCCCAATATGATAATCGGAAAAGTCACGCAGTTTCAGCTATCAATTTTTGTCGTTCCGGAGATACGAGCAAAAACGGTGGCGGAAAGTGCCCCCCCTCCCCCCCAGGACAGGTAGGGTTAATATTGCCGCCACGTTGTAGTAATGTGCTCTAATCATTACCTATCGTAGGAGACTATTCAGACCAGAAGTTGAGCACTCATTCTCTAATGAATCGCCATTGACTATGCTGAATAGCATCTTCACAGCTGATAAAAAATAAAGACGTTTATTGATTAAACCTTACAGAAGGTATGGCAGTTCATCATGGATTACTCTTCACACGCTGATAGCGAGGAGTTTTGGATAGGATGGGTAGCCTTAATACTTAATCGCTGAAAGCAATGGATGCCTCTATGCAAGTGGAAGCAACGAATAACTACGCACCTCTCTTCTCCAAATAGGACCCTGCGATTGTATTGATCTGAGAATGCTATCTGAACAGTTCAAGTAAGCGAGGAACAAGGAGCAAGATATCTGCTTCGTGAGCTTCTGTTTACATAATTTGGGTAGCTTATTGTGATATGAGTGATATATATTCCAGGGTATACATGTACACCCAGTCGGTTGGAATCCATTGAGATGCATAGTTATAAGGAGGCGAGTGATAAGGATCTGACAAAAATAAACATCGTGTGGTTTTGCTGACATCATTGGAAATCTTCCAGTAAAGGAGATACTCTCATATAAACAGTTAGAGAATCAGAGCGAGGCTCTTACAGCAAACTTCGCGCATCTAGAGTTATTTTATTGAGTCTTCAAACGAACAACTGCAACAAAAGTACGGCTGAGATACTAAGGTTACGTCCGAGAATCCACCGCATTCTCGAGTCTGAATGTGAGGTGCCGAGGGAAGCTTACCTGTGTTGTCATATTGTTTCTACTCGTCAGATGTCGTTAGGTTTTCCCACCTCTTGCATATGTATTTCATGTGCATGGTAGGATTCTGCTGGTGGATTGTTAATCTCCGATTCCCGCCCTTCGAAAGTGAATGTCATTCGATAAATATGTTTAGGTTTATTGTTTTGGTGGGAAATTTGACGATGGTCCGACGTAATTAAGTTGTCGGGCATTACAGTCTAGTTTTTCTGGGTATTCTTGCATTGACCAGGTTTACCCCATGTTGAGGCATTCACTCCATCAGACGTCATCGATGCTCATCCAATAAACATCAGGTGAGTTGTAGGAGCTGATCTGTCATCACAGCTCCCGAGCTAACGTATCTAATTTCGCTTAAGGCGGTGCTAGGAGCTGGGTGGATACTTCACAGTCTACACATGAATAGCTACAATAAAAGCGCGGCTGAGATATTAAGGCTACGTCCGAGAATCCATCGTATTATCGGGTTTGAATGTGAGGTGCCGAGGGAAGCGTCCCTTTGAAGTCATATGGTAGCTTTTTTAGTCGCCAGACGTCGTCAATTTTTCTCACCTCTTGGATATCGCTCCAGTTTATTTAGCTCAGAAGAGCCCCGCGAGAAGTACATGTAAGTGGCAGAGTAACTGCGAGGGATTTAACGCCACTTGCAACAATTGTTCAGTCATATTACGACAGTGCATGTGCCTGTTTGCGAGAGAGCGGTCTCGTTGCCGCCTTTTATAGAGCTACCCAACTGAAACATCATGCCGTAGGCAGACATGATACTTCACCTAGCCTCATTATCTTGATACCGTACCAACAATTCCTTGATATATCGCGTTATGTTGAGCGATATATGAGGAAGCCGAAATGTCCCCCATCGCCCCTCAAGACTTGGATAGTTTCAAAAAAGCCCAGTCCATGTAAGGTTAACAGCAATTAACTGTTCGATCAGATACGTTAACATATATTTAGCACATATTCTCATCCCTCACTCCCTCAAGCCTACCACTCCCCTTGATATTCAACAGGGCAAATCACGGCAAATCAAATAATCTATATAATAGTTATATACTCTCACTCTCAGCTCTGTCCGTATACGCATAATTTTGATTATTTCCTCAGTTTTCAATTTACATGGTCATAGTGTACTTTTTTTTTTACCGTACCTTGTGGGGGCAATATGGCCCCCAAGCAAACCTTCTATCCTATCTCCAGAACGACACATACTTGAGAGCTGACACTGGGTGACTTTGTAGATGATCATATTGGGCCATTTTCAGCCTACTTGCATGACCCCGGAGCAGGGGATCCTGGGTAAATTCAAAATGGCGGCCATGTGGGGTACCAGAAAAGTGATGTTCTCGTCATTTTTCTTCAAAATTTCTGCTTTTCTGCAAGGAAATTTGGAAAAAATACTTTATTTCACCTTAATTTATCATACAGTTTTTGCTAAGAATTGACATAAATAAATAAATAAATAAGACCGAAAAATCTACCAAAAATGACTGTATTGAAAATGACCTCACTGTGGCCATCTATTTTTTTTTTACATTTTCTGAATGAGCATGACCCAGGGCTATAGTGTGGTAAAATTCAGCCCCGAGCACAAGGGGTAGGAAAAATATTCGGGGTGCTTATTTCCACGAGGCGCACGTTTTCTACAAAATCTCAAAAGTAACGGTTCATCACAATAAATTGCTTAACGCACCGTTTTTACCCCTGTTCCGTGCAGATCATTCATAAAGAGGAAACCCGAGCTCGCCGTCACCCGTAGTATAAAAGCTCTAACTCTCTCTCAAATATCGTCCTGTCCGACTAACACTGTATATGGTCGGTGATGACTTGACCATAGTGGGGTTTGTCACTAATCTGCCCAAATTTTGCGTTCTTTACATCAGTTTAGACGTCTCCATGAGAGATAGCTAGCATGGGATTTCCTTGGAGCTGCAACCCAGACGATTAATTCGAACCTAATAGCACACGGAATTGAGTTTGATTCGTGCATTGGCGGAAACAAGAGTGTTCTTTGTAAGAATTCAAGCAATGTAAAGCAACTTTCCTGAAGAAAACCTTCAAATATCCAGCTTTTTTAGATTACCCAATCTCGCTTGTGGAAAACGATTCCGCGGTGTTTGACGACATTACGCGACGATCCAGGCGAAAATACAACATAGGTTATATTGGATGTAGACACATCAATTTCGTATCTTACATATTTCACAATGATAGGTAAATTTGATTGAATTAGGACCGAATCTATTAACTTTCGAGTCCCGCGTCTGTCAAGATAGTGATGAATGTAACAAGAGTCATACTGGATGAATACTATGTAATTATATATTTGAAAGTTATTAACTTAACTGATCACCATTATATGTAAGTTCCGCCTGAGTACAGGTTACTTGCGATTGATCACACACAGAAAGGACACATCGGTGTATCAATCAAATATATTCCAATCAAACCCTTTCATACAGTTTCCACTTTTCAGAGATAACAGTAAAGTTCTTCATAAAAGCTATGCGTATTACCGACGTTCAGACAACATTCATGATGTCCACGTGATGCATTTTGTTTCATATAACAAATTGAAAAACTGCCTTATATAAAGAGATATACAATTGATGCGTTGCGCATGCGTACTTATCAATACGAAATAGAGTACCTGATGTGAAAGAGGTTCATGCGCATGCGTACTTATCAATACGAAACAGAGTACGTGGTGTGAAAGAGGCTCAACCTACATTATCTAGAGAGAAAAAAGACCACAACTGTACTAGTTTCGTGTGGATACATGTGAATGGACATGTTCAAGACGATATCGGGCAAATTGATCCACTGAGGCATGTTTCAAGACTGCTTAAACATACGCGCAATATGCAATTGATGCATAGTTGTTCCACACAGAAAGGAAGTTATGGTTCGAAAATTGATACTAGGAGAGTTAATATTTTCTCGCGCTTATACGACCCATGCCTCCGGTTCAGGTGTAGATTTCAATCAAGCAAAATGAAGTATCTGTACACAATTACACTTTGTACTCCTTTCTTACCGGAATCTGCGAAGCAGAAACCGATTATTGGATGCATGCTTCACAAGCTGGCATGGTATTATTCATTTCGGGAGATAAATAGCTTCGCAAAGAAATATAATTGGGCTTGAAACTATTCTTCCAAAGCATGACACACGGACAGTAAACACGTAATATGGATATAGACATACTTATTCGTGTGACTACTCTGTTTGTGTGCAATGGTGATGCGAGTTCTGGGTTTTGAATCTCTTATGCTCGATATTCATCCCAAGGTAAACCTTTTAATGATGCGGACTCATCGAAGTTTTTGACTTCTGCAGCGACAAAAGGTTACTCTAAATACAGA
Organism: Hanleya hanleyi; assembly: GCA_036873755.1. NCBI lineage: Eukaryota > Metazoa > Mollusca > Polyplacophora > Lepidopleurida > Hanleyidae > Hanleya > Hanleya hanleyi. The sequence goes on along the minus strand of JAVTVY010021529.1, from coordinate 40,772 downwards.
ATCTTTATGTGACAGTCATTCTAACAGCTTTATTCTTTATACTTTATCGCAGAGGCTTAGCGATAGCGACCGGTCGCTCTAATCTTCCAAAACTTCGATATTTCTTGTTCTATACTGCTACGGCACTCTAAGAAATGACAACTTGAACACATGTATTTATTTTAATGGTTCTATTGTCGATGTATTGAATCAAATGTTTGAGCGATATGCAAGGGATGGGAAAAATTGACGACGTCTGGTGACCAAAGAGCAATCATATGACTCTACATGAAAGCTTGCCTTGGTACCTCACATTTAGATCCGAGAACAACGTGGATTCTCGAACGTAGCCTTAGTATCTCAGCCGCGTTTTTATTGCAGACGTTGATGTGGAGACTATGAAGTATCAACACGGCCCCCAGCATCGACTTCAGTGAAAAAATGTGTCACTATGAAACATAAATTCGAGTAATATTTAACGTCGCGTTCAGCAAACATTTAGCTATATAGCGACAAGAATATATAATTTATCTACTGGAACATGGCCGCGACGAGTATAACTGTGAGCATGTCACATTCAGTGCATGTAGATAAAACCTACTCACTAAAGGTCGTATCCGACGTCCATATTTCATGTAGAATATAGTTCAAAATTCCATCTACAAGTAGATATCGTCATCTAGTGAGTTTGTTTAATATCGAATTCAAGACAAAATAGATACAACTGTTATGCATAAGAATTAAGAATATTCCCGGGACGCTAGACAAAGCCTGGTTGACGCTGGGCAACTTGGCTTTTCTGCTCAAATATATTAACAGTCAGCATAGTTTTTAAATGTGAATATACATTATAAAAAACATATATAAATATATAACAAACCATTCCGCGGTCATAAGTTGGGCATAAAGGTAAAAACATTACGTTCGGAAGTGAAATCCGAATCTGAATCTTGGAGACAGAAAATGAACGCAAATCTGTACAGATTGCAATACCACTTCCGTGCTGAAACAAGTGACACAGCCTCCATGTCCCGAACGTTTTTAAAGTCATAGTGTAATATTCAAGCCAGTTTGGAGGGCTATTTTTCGCAATAAAATATTGACTGACTTGGACAGTGACCAATTAAGTTATTATAGTTACACCACACAAAGGAAACTTTATTTCGGCAGAAAAAAATGGCCCAGGTATATTCCGTATTTAAATATAGGAGGGTTGGTTTGATATTTCTGAGACCTAAATACAATTGAAACTCTCTATAATGGAGCACAGACCGAAAAGAATCTGACCATCTTGGACCAAGAGACTGCATTGGTGGTTAGTGATTTTTTAACCTATCATGAATGGGTGATAAACAATCGTTTATGCATGTGTATCAAGTAGATGTTAGGATATGCATAGTGAATGCACGATGTAGAAACATGACGGAAGCAGCGTGATAGGAGTTGACAGAATACTGTTTGGAGAGCATCTAACGGTTGTTTGCCTATTACATTATTTTAAATTACCGATATTCACAAGGTAGCATACATCGTGAAGCGTTAATGACACGCTTAGGCGTGAATGTGTTTGCAGACACGACCAGTTGCACAATGTCAACAGTAATCTTCCATTAGATTCAGGATGTAAATTTTTCGTCTTTAGATTACTGAGCATTCATGAAAGCGGAAAAATTCCACTCTTCTCTAGCATCATTGTAGGTCAACTTAAATCAATATGGATAAGAGATGGAAATTCTTCAGTTCACGGTCATGATCATCTGAAATTGTGTGATAACTGCAAATGTTTGCAAGCCCGTGTGAACCTTTCTTATGCGAAATACCATGTTAAGAAAGCAATAAGAGGTCCACAATGTAAGGAGAAATAGTCATGCGTAGTGTTTCTAGTGAAAATCGAATGCATTCGGAGATCGAAAGGCAAGACGGTGGAGTCGGTTGTTATGTGGTACAACTCTTTAATATAAGGTTTTGGAATTCTATCGCAGTCCCCTTGAATTAACCGTATACCTTTGTCAGTAGTGAAGTAGTTTTATCACATCGTGCTTCTGTCCACACTGAATGAATAACATAATACACGCGTTAGATCCGGCATTCAGTGGTAAGCCTTCATACACGTACATAATCACATTACTTGATTTATCCAAGATCATTAACGCCAGAGGCAAACCCGAATAATGTAACTATAAAAAACAAGCTCGCAATGAGGCTTGCAATGTAACATAAAATAATAATGCCTTAATCGTTTTCTGGAGTTCCAACCACGCTCTGATGTATCTCAAGCACGCTCTGATTGAGGGTGTTCATATGAGCACCATAATTCTGAAACACACAATGGTCATAGGGGTTCCTAGCCCCGCTTGCTCAGAATTAGATACAGCCCAAGAAGCGAGGCGCTTGAGCGACCATTCAAGCTCACTACGTAACGCCTTTTCATCGAATTTGAGACAGACGCCGAATTGGCACTTCGCCACGCACCTGATAGAGATAGGGCCTATCACGCTTGCCAGACACCCACCCACACCCACTGTGTTACCCGTACATACGTTTTGAATGGCCCCAGAGGAATCCGATTGAAGGCACTTTTTTACAGCTGCATCATATTTGACCAATGAACACAACGCATGCCATGACAGTAGGCCTATATGATGATAGGAGTGACGTCTTCTCACGCAACCATCCCACAAGGTTATTGGCCTTGTCATGTTTCAAAATAAACAATACTGGCACCGGTGTTGCTTTTTGCAACGAAATATATGACCCACCCATAATGAATATGTATTAAAAAAAATGCTTACTAATTGCCCAAAGATTATCGGAACTAAGTTACGTAGGGAGAAGCTACACGGACCCTATTCGGTTTCGATATCAGTCGAGGGTGATATAAACAACGCAAAATGGGGAATTTCGCGCTGTCCAGTTGGTTGTCAACTTGGCCCGACTCTTCGTCCTCGAGCCTCCATGAAATTTGAATTCATATCATTGGCACTCTCCGTACGAGCGTCGATAATTTCCAGCACTTCTACAGAAACAGCCTCGAAATAGCAATGAGGTTGGATCCACCAACGCTATAGTGAATGTGCATGAATCAGATTGGGTCCCAGACTGCAAGATAATAATTTTTTTTCATTGATAAAATAGCCTATTTTGTCAACTCTTAGCGTTTCACGCGAGAAATTTTTCATCATAGCAATCCCAACTATACAGCGCTGAAAATTTGAGAAAAGAATAAAAGTTGACTCGATATATGATTTCAAATGCCTAATTAGGGCTATATCTTTTATAATAGATCGGATTAAATGCTACAAGAAAATCCCCGGGCACCAACATAAGGGTTGACCTACAATAATTAATTTTGCATGACTTTTGTTACAAATCGAGCAAATATTTTAGGGCCAAAATCCATCCATATGGCTAAGAAACAGGAATGATGCGATAAACTTAAGCGCGAAGTACTTGAGCAGCTCGCTCCCTATTTTGTGCTGAGATCCGACTCCAAAGTGTGGTTCAATTTCTGTAAATAACTGAACACGTGTTATAGTCGTGCAATACAAGAGAAAGCAGTATATCGTCATTTGTAACCAAAGTGTGATCACATATCTTGCATATATTACTGGCGTAAAACAGGTCCTCATTGTTTCAATCCTTCCCTGCCATACTCTCTGGGATCTGACTCAAATTACACGCGTCTGGTCCGTCATTCATAATTCAGCCGTCGTCCATTAGAGAATATCCGCGTCCATAATCCAAAGACCTATTCCATATTCCATATACCAAATTCAAAAACACAATCATAGTATACATAAACATAGGCTTTATTCCTGCAAGAGAGAAGCGGTCAACAGTTTTCAATGATGCCGGCAAGACATCATGATGTTCCCAAAATATCAAATTCGTATCGCTGATCAGTTTTCTTAATCCATTATATTCGTTGTAAAGTCGTCATCTAAAGAATGATGTATCTCAGTCACGCTTTGATTGTGACTGTTCATAAGAGTACCATGAGGATCTTGAAGTACATGGGTTCATACGGCCCCTAGCCCCGGGTTAAGCGGAATTAGACACAAGTTACGAAACGTAACGCCATAGATCTTGCACGCTACGCTCGTATTTTGCTATCAGCATGCGATATGTATCGCCAAATTTGAGAAACTTTGAGTGGAGGCGCTTGGTGGTGTAGACCTGTTTTATAAGTTTCTGCAACAATGTTTTGTGACGTTGATTAAAATCGTCACATTTAACACAGGATCTAGCAAATGCTACTTGGCGTGATATGTGTACGCCATATGCAGGTCCAACTGGAATATTACGGTCCAGAAAGGGATAGTTTACGATGTCGAAATTGTAATCATCTCTTTTGTCATACAGTCGACGAGAGAGAAGGCCCGCTTCATTTTTATAGAGATATAGGTCTAAGTATGATGTGCCTGTAGGGCTATCTGTAGTTTCCTTCAAATCCAGTGAAGATGGATAGATATCCTTCACTGCGTCATTTATATAGCGATTATCCACAGCGCGAAGATCGCCTATATAGCGTTTGGTGAATGAGAAGGAACGGGCTTTGAATGGATCGGTTTTTGAAAGCGCCTGCATATAATACCATGCTGAACGTCTTTCAATAACGACAGATAAGCTTGCATATGTTTACAGTGTGTAAATGTACATTTCGTGTTTCAAATACATAAAATAATCTAGTCCGTCATTCAACTTTCAGTCGACGTCCATGAAAGTATTTCCGCGTCCATAAGCAAACAGCATTAGCATCTATATAAAACTCCCGCAGCAATCACATTGTACATAAACATAATCTATTTCCCTGTAAGAGAGAAGGGGTCAACCGTTTTCCATGATGCCAACAACACATCATGATGTTAAAAAACCCCCAATGAATTCGTATCGCTGATCATTTTTGTTTTAATCTATATGATCTGGTCCTACCTGGCCGGCCACGTGGGCTATCAGAAAAGAGATGTTTTCGTCATTTTTCTTCCAAACGTTCGCATTTCCTCGAGGGAAATTGGACAAAATCTATGTTACTTCCCATCAGACTATTATTTACTAATTTATCATGCAGTTTTTGCAAAGAGGAAATAAATAAAAAATTCAAAAAAATCTAACCAAAAAATTGGTCAAAATGCCTGTTTTGAAGATGACGTCACTGTGACGTCATCTAAGCGAACATCTTCGATTTTTTTAATACATTTTCTGGTCGAGCTTGACCCTACGTTCAGCTCCCTAGCTCAGGAAGTAAGAAAAATATACAGGGGGGGGGGGGAATGACTCCCCAGGCCTGGACAGGTTCTAAAAATCCCAGGCCAGATAGGGCTAGAGGATGATGTATCTCAGTCACGCTTCAAATGCGCTTGTTCATATCAACACCATGCGGATCTTGAAGTACATGGCTTCATACGGCCCTATCACCGAGTTAAGCGACAAGCACCAGTGAAATTTAAATCCCGTTTTGACTTTTTTCTCAGTTTTAAGTCACTCTCCGCTACCGGGTATTCATACAAACAAAGTTGTTTACCCTTCCTAAATGCCAATGGGAGCTTGATGTCCTTTTTCCATTTCTGGTCATCCCTGGTGAATGTGCAGCTAACCTGATAGAGTTTACCGACATTTTCACCTAACTTGTGGCCTTACTGGTTCAGGGCCCTAGCGGGCGATCAATGCTCAATTTTATTCCCCATCTTCACTCCCGTCTGTGACCTTTATTCGTCATTTCGACGACACATTCAAATGTATGTACATTTATATTTGATGTCACAGGCCCAATCTGGGCGTGAAGTACCCTGTTTGAAGTCGTTTTTAAAAAAATTAAAGTCACGCATAGGTATCCTGAAAGTTTACAGAATTTTGACAAAAACAAATTCCTACTCTTAATGGGCATCAGAAGTCATTTTAAAATATTTTCCACGAACAGGGACACCTTTGGTTGGGGAGGATGTCGAGGTTGTTTCAGAGGGGAGTCATCATGCCACTCCAACATGCTTTCTACAATATTTCCGAAACGACAGATAATGGATAACACTCTATGACATTAAAGCTTATCATATTGGAGTTATTTCCGGCCTATCCACATGAATCTCCATGCAAATGGAGTACATGAGAGTATGACTGAAATGTTGTGTTTTCCTCGTTTTGCTTCGCATCATTTGCCTTTAAACTCATGAAAAATACCCCACATTATTCTATTTTAAATCAGATATTTTTTTTTGTAATTTTGTTATATAATAATATATATTCGGGAAAAGTAGCAAAAACGAAAAAGTCGAGAAATAGAGCAAAAGTGCAATTTTGCTGTACGATGTAATTGCGACGTCATCGGAGCGGTCTGCGTGGAAGATTTTGTGTTTCACATTTTCCGGTAGTGCTTGTCCCCAAGATACTGTATGAAGTATTCTAGCAAGCGTCAAATCTCCTGGTCAATAATCGAAAACATATTTCGTAGGAGAGCACCAATTTCAGACGTGTATAAAATAAAAATAATAAAAACACAAGATGATTTCCTACATTAGAAATACGGTCAACAGATCCAATGCTGTGAGCAAGACATGATGATGTTCTATACATAAATCCTAATCACCACCGACAATTATTCTTTATCCAAGCGAATGCCAAATCGTTTTCAGAGTATGTATCTCAGTCACGCTTTCATTGCGCCGGTTGAGTTGAACACGATGTGGATATAAAACTCCCAAGAGGATGTATCTCTTTCAGGCTGAAGTGACTTGCGCAAGGAGTAAGGAAAAAATATTTAGCCGAAATGACCACCCCTTCCGGCAACCGCACACTATAGTACAGCACAAATCGTCTAGGGTAGATAGGGCTAATAATGAACCAACCTTTTTCCTAGATGTCGATTTCCTAGCGAGTGTTAAAGCACAGGGTTATATTCTAATAGTACTTGCAGTATGACGATGTCCATTTCTGTGACAAATTACATTGATTGATATTGGAACTCTATATGTATTCCATTGACCCTGTCGTCGCGATATGATGGAAATAATGTTGAAAGCGACATTAAATCATTTTCACTCAACCCCTTCATTGACCCTGTGATCAATCAGTACCACTAACACATTTTGCAATGTCTGAATCATCTTCAACATCGAGGGTAATAATTTTATTGAATTTTTTAAACTCATTTTACGTCATTTTCAGCTAATTCAATACTGTTAAAATTCTACATCTTCACTCGTGCATATACATATATATTGATGTCCGGAAAATACACGTGCTGCACATGAAAGTTTGCCCATAGTTCAATTGCTAAAACGGTCACATGTTCAAGCCAGTTGTCATGAAAAGGCATACGAACAAATTATGCTGGGTTGTATGGATGGACACAATTCAAGGCCATTATGTTGGCTATAACTTGTCTGGCTTTCTGTTTGGCTCCCATCTTCCATGCCGTATATTGCGAACTGCTTTGAAAAGCTATTTGGCATTCATGTTAGATACTACCGCGTAATAAGCTAACATAGCCCTACACCCACGGGATTTCTGCTATACTTCATCCTGTGGAAACATAATACAAACTGCATTTGCGTAGACATAATTAATTTGTATGATTGATATGTATGTGCTTAAACTCATTCAAGGGGTCGCTTAAGGGCAGAGGAATATTAAGTTTGTATTCGCAGTTATCGATTTGCGTTTTCGTTTCTATGTGGAACAAGTGCGTGTCAATACAATGACTGACTTTTGTCTACAACTGTCTCACTTATTCGACGTGCCTGGCATTGAATGAAAAACATTATTTATTCTGAAGAACATCTGTAAGTTGAACAACCCTTAACCGTATACGACTTTCTCAATGAAAGACCACTGTCTTCATACATAAACTAGTCAGTTAGGCTTGATATCGATTATAGCTCTTAAGTGTCGAATATTTACAATTAGAAGATACATGCCGTGGCGTAGGAGATATGATGACATCAGTTTCACCTGCATATTGTCCGACTGCATTCTCCCGGAAGACATCAGTCAATGAAAGACCGCTATCTTCATACCTAAACTAGTCCGTTAGGCTTGCTATCGATTATAGCTCTTAAGTGTCGAATATCTACAATTAGAAGATACATGCCGTGGCGTAGGAGATATGATGACATCAGTTTCACCTGCATATTGTCCGACTGCATTCTCCCGGAAGACATCAGTCTCACCTGCATATTGTCCGACTGTATTCTCCCGGAAGACATCAGTCTCACCTGCCTATTGTCCGACTGCATTCTCCCGGAAAACATCAGTCTCACCTGCCTATTGTCCGACTGCATTCTCCCGGAAGATATCGATCAATGAAAGACCGCAGTCTTCATACATAAACTAGTCCGTTAGGCTTGATATCGATTATAGCTCTTAAGTGTCGAATATTTACAATTAGAAGATACATGCCGTGGCGTAGGAGATATGATGACATCAGTTTCACCTGCATATTGTCCGACTGCATTCTCCCGGAAGACATCAGTCAACGAAAGACCGCTGTCTTCATACCTAAACTAGTCCGTTAGGCTTGCTATCGATTATAGCTCTTAAGTGTCGAATATCTACAATTAGAAGATACATGCCGTGGCGTAGGAGATATGATGACATCAGTTTCACCTGCATATTGTCCGACTGCATTCTCCCGGAAGACATCAGTCTCACCTGCCTATTGTCCGACTGCATTCTCCCGGAAGACATCAGTCTCACCTGCCTATTGTCCGACTGTATTCTCCCGGAAGACATCAGCCTCACCTGCCTATTGCCCGACTGCATTCTCCCGGAGAAGGCACAGTTTTAGCGTTTACATATGACATAAGGCAGCACTGAGAAGAGCACTGGCATTCACAGAATAGACAGTTACAATTGGCACAAATATTATCCAGTATCTCTAAACGATTCATGTCAGTAAAACTATTGTGTTTCATATCAATGTTACATGTAGCACTAAAAAAGAGACTTTGAAAGAGATAAACCTGTAGCCTTATTAGGGTAAGAACAGATACTTGTGCCTGTCTCTTCATTGCTAGAGTTTATCACGGCATCCATATGTATCACTTTGCCTAAGTCCTCATGCAAAGAAACACACTTTCTGTTTATGGCCTTTCTGATGACACAAGTTGCATGTTATTGGGTGTTTGTGCCAACAAGTGGACTCGAAATGCCTTCCATAAAACTCATTATTGCTTCTCCAGGCTACGGTTCATGAGACGGCCCGGTTGACGACCGTTAATGTGTTTGGTATCGTAGATGCTAAAATAAGTATAGTGGCAATGGCTTGATGTGTTTCGTTGAACCATTAGTTATCTTGCAAATTGCCTGTTTGGTAGATCACGGGTCATGTCCATATTATTCCAGTCGGTCGGTATCTACTTGCGGTATACGCCTTTTTCACGCATAATGGCTGCTCGACATTAAAATAGCAACAGGCTCCCTGCAACATTGAAGCGGTCAACTTCATGCACATTTATGGTGTTCAAACGGTCCTGTTCCCAAGTTAAGTGAAATTGTTAGCATTAACGAATTAGTTTCTGCAAACATTGTTTAGTGATGAAAGAAGGATGTAGTAAAGCCACGGAGCCATTGTTTCGGAAATTAGAAATATTAACCCTTTCTCAGCTTAACCAGTACTGCCTTCTTCGACATGTCCATGCGTTCATTCACCATTCATATCGGCTTCCACTTAACTTTCAAAACTATTTTACTAGACAAGCTGCTGTTCATCAGTATCAGACAAGAACACGAAATATTAATTTATATCGACCCTTTCATTACTCCAATCTTTCCTATTATACTTACAAGACAGCGGGACCTCGAGAATGGAACAAAATACCCCCGCACCTAAAGACCATAAACTCCTGCTCACTTTTTAAATCTAAGTTAAAACTATATCTACTTCATTTGTAAGTGGTTTCGCGCTCTTTCGCAAGTACAGCCTGGCCAGATTTAGATTTAGGTCACCTACCATGAGCAATAGAAATTAATACATGCCTGTTACTCTGGGATAGAACAAGTCCTTTGGACTTTATTCCCGCCTCGATCATGCTATTTAACAATCCATTCTTGCCTAAATCTTCCATTTATGTAAAATTGATATGTAATATTGTATTTCCATGGTGAATAAATCTAATCTAATCTAATCTAAAGCCGAAGTATATAAGGTATGGAATTACCGCTTTCCTTGACCTAATCAGGAGGCACAATTCTTCGATTAAAAATCGATGTGTTCTTTGCAGGAGACTTATGCTACCTGAGGATCTCACCCACAGACAGGCAAAGAAACATGAAGTGATACTGAAGAAAGCGTTGTGGTTTCTGGCAATTTTCACCAATACGTTCCGCAGACTGGACGGACAATTTGATAAGGAGAGTCAGGATCGCTGGTAGCAAGGCATCAATTGTCTATTTAACAATTGATATTGTTGTCAGAAAAAAAGAAGAAAAAAAGTTATCTTCTCTTTTACATAATTAAATGTATGAGCGTCTTCTGTTTGATGACCCTCATAATTAATGTGCAAGTGTAAACGTCGGAACTGTTGCATGTCGAAAGAGAATGCCCTATGAATCTGGGGTAGAAATCAAGTTTTCCCTGCTACATGTACACAATTCAGTACATGGATCTAATGATACCAGCTAGGCATCAAGATGCTTCAGTTGTCGAAATCCAATCGCTGACACTGTCTTTCAAAATTCAATTTCCGTTTCTGGCGTCCGAGTTCGGGTATATCTTAGGCGGCCATTTCAGACTGCTCTAAAGAGCATAGTTTATAAGGTATGCAATTACTCCTTTACTTGGCCTAACTGGACACTATGTTTAGAATAACATTCGAAATGTTTTCTGTAGACCTGTTACATCCTAGGCGGCAGGTGAAAAGCATAATAATGCAGCAGTAGAACAGTTTATTTATTACCAGACAAGACGATGTGCTGAGATCGATACCAAGAAGTGAAGGACCACTTACCATACTCGGTGTCGGACTCAATACGTTTCCCCATGAAAGGGAATAGCTATATCAATTCATACTGGTACGTGCGTGGTCACGCACATGTCTTCAATAAAAGTCATTATTGCTTCTCCGGGCTACTGTTCTTTAGGCGGCCCGGCCGTCGACTGATAGTGTGTTTGGTATCGTAGCCGCTAAGATAAGTTTAGTGACAATGGCTTGATGTGTTTCTTTGGACCATTAAAAAGTGCCTGTTTGGTAGATCACGGGTCATACCCATATTATACCAGTCGGCCGATATCTACTTGCGGTATACGCCTTTTTCACACATAATGGCTGCTAGACATTAAATGTGTAACCCAGTTTCCTGCAATATTGAAGTGGTCAACAATTTTTAACGCTACCAACATCATATTGTAATGTCCCGATCGTCCAATCCCTGTCAATGATCTATATCCTTCATTCGAAATCAATTTCCGAGTGATATTCTTGAGTATTTTATCCCAATCATGATTTGATTGTGATTTCTTACACACAAACATCACGAACATTTGTGGTGTTTAAACGGTCCTTTTCCCATGTTAAGTGAAATGAGAGAACATTTGCGAAAGTGGGATCAAAGAGATTGCACACTACCATTGTACATTGCTAGCATTAACCAATTCGTTTCTGCTAAGATTATTTTGTGGCAAAAGAAAGATGTAATAAAGCCGAAGTATATATTAAGTTATGCAGTTATCGCGTTTCTTGGCCTAATCAGGAGGCACTATTCTTCGATTAAAATTCGTGCTCTCTGAAGACGAGTTATGTCGTCAGCTACATGTACGTAGTGAAACTGCAGAAGGCTTTGTGGCTTGTGGTATGAATAATCGGTGATCATTTCGCATGAGCATAGAAACTAACAATAAGCCAATGCACTCTTTCATTCAAGTTTTCCCCAAGACATTGATATGCTATTAAAATAGACATACATTCAACACCAGATTGTTTTAAATACCATTGCAGTATTTCCTACTATGATTCCAATTGCTGTATGGCTCATGTCAACAAGCTGGAGAGAAGTGTGATCGCACAGCTTCTTGAACCAGCTATGAATCTAGCTATTAGAAATCTAGATTAGTATGATGTTGTATGCATATTGGGTGTCCAGATTATATTTGATGTATCGATGTGGGTGCCGGCAGAGAAGGGGATAAACCTGGCGGTGTGACTTTTGATACTGAAGTTAATATGAATATTCTGTTGACGAATATGTACAATTTTAGATATCCAGTAAAGGTTAGGTATATGAATCTACACGCCGTTGTGGTTCTTTTCACCGAGGAGACCATTTGCACGCTTTTGATGGCAATATTGTATTCATATTCAGGATTTGCAGTTTGCCCGTCTAGATTACTATTTGCTTCTGTGCATGCAGTTTCAGATGATTTGACTTTTCATCAGCATCATTGTTGATCCATTCAAAGGAGAACCACAAACAGATGGAAAATCTCCATTTTGAATTTCCGTTATCGTGAGATGAAGACGAATCAAGTTTGCCAACTTTGGCAATAACTGTTTCCCAATGCCAATCTTAATATTGGAAGAAACTGATCCAAATTATTGCATAGATTGACCGACACGAATGGCCAGATTTCTTTTCAAGGAAGTCAGGGATATTCTGTGATTGACAGGAGGCGCTTTGAAATCTTTGGCTTTCGAAAGCAGGGACGCTCTTCAGTGACGTTCGGATACATATCTCGTTCAACATTATTGTTCCGACATTAATTTATTTCTTGAGGAAAGTAAGGTTGATAACCGAATGGAGAGTTTCTGAAATATAATTGACCATGATAGTCAGGGTCAATGGATCGTATGAGATATATATGTATGTGCCGTTTACATGGAAGAACTCTTTGCGTGGCGGTAATAAAGCTGTTGCATTTTTTCTATCCAAAACCTATTCTATCTAATTTTTCTTGAAGTTTACTGCGATGGTGATTTGCATATAAATGGAGTTATTGTTAATCAAAATGACTTTTTGGTATTTTTGGAGGCATTTATAGGGAGGATTTTCTCTTTTAGCGAACTCACTGGCTTGAGGTGTGACATTTTTGCTACAATAGAAAACCCTCTCTGCACATGGGTCAAAAAAAGGCCAGGGGTCACACTTTCATCAATCATTATATAATTGGCCATCGACATTTTTGTCGAGGGTGATATTTCAGTCTTGATTTCCGGAAACTGGACGTGTCGTACACGAAAGTATATTTATATTTCAATTTTGAATTGTGAAAACGGTCACAATTCTCAAGAACGTCACCAGTACAAATTGAGATGGGTTGTATGGTCCCATTCAAGGATATGATGTTGGCCTATAACTTGACTTGCTTTTGACCCTTCCATATCGCATTTCCCATACGGCTCTGAAATGCTACTTGTCCCCCACACTGTACACTTACTGAAACGTTTTACAAACTGTATTTGCGTAACTATACCTCATTGGATATGTACGTGTTTAAAGTCATGCAGGGAGTTTAAAGGCAGAGCAATATTAAAGTTGCCCTCGAAATCATCGATCTGTAGTTCTGTTTCTGTCTGCAACAATTGTGCCCCAATAAAAAAAGTTGTCGTTTGTCAATACCTGTCCTAAGTGATGTCTCACTTACTCGACATGCTTGGCATTGAATGGAACCGATTATTTATTCGGAAGAACATCAGTAAGTTGAACAACGCTATAATCACATACAACACAGATTGGATTATTTTGAATGAAAGATACAGAAACAGTCATGATCATCAGACAGGCGAAATTCGCTAGGCATGATATCGATTACAACTCTGCCAAATTTCGAATACATTTTTCCCAGAGACATCAATCTCAGGGATCACGCGTGATTTCTGGAATGTTCTGTATCTCATCTACGTTTAACACTGCCATGGCGCCACTAGCTTGCGCGTACCAAGGCATTGGTGCATCTCCATCCCTGTTCTGTTCTTGTCCGCAGGACTAGGGAACCGACTATTCTCATCATATACGTTTAGCTCACTCCCTACCAGAAATGCAAAACCAATCCAACATGACGGCACAGAGACATCATATCATCAGGATACATTTATGGTCATTGTTTGGTTATTAATACAAATTTCTCCCCTAAAACTGCAAAATCAATTAGAACATAATTATCTGATACAAACGAAATAAATCTGAACCTGTATAAGCATGAAAAGGTCAAAATGTTGGTCTCAACAATTAATCGGGTTGGACAGTTTGGTAAGCGGAAATATAAACTCCAGTTAATGTCATCAGGATTGCAGACAGCGTGCAACAATTGACAATTTAACAATTTAAAATGTTAAGAAGTGCCTATGTCCAGCTACAATTAATCGCAACATTAAAAGCGTGATGGAAATCGATGCCCGCGTACTGACACGAAGTAATATGTTCCATCAGACTGATATACTGACTGCATATTTCCATGGAAAACATCACATGATTCAACAGTGACCCTGTGATAATTTGCATCCCAGTCGCGCTTTTATTGTTCCTGTTCATGTGGACATATTGGATGACATGACCGCGCGGCCACCAGCACCGGATTGTGCGGCCCCAGATACAAATATTTCAGGGCGATGACGTAACAGTTCCATTTAGTGATCTGTTGGAAAATGATCAACTGCGTATCCGCCAGGTAGTTATAAACGGCCCAAACGAGGGAGTATTTAATGAACACAAGTTCGTATTCAGAACGAAAATCTGTGTGACCCGACTCCGAACCAGCGCTTCATTCTCCTCCACCATCTTTACAAGTCATCAAAATAAAAAAAAATTATTGGGGCATTGAATAGGACGGATGCCCTAATTTAACACAAATATGACCCAACAAGGCAAAATTACATTTCCACTCATCAATCATTTGATGGAATTGAACATAGCATTTTTCGAGGATTATATTTCAGTTTTGATGTTCGGAAAATGGACTTGTTGATCACAAAGTTATATTTATAATTTAAACATGAATTGCTAAAACTGTCGCAGGTTCCAATACCAGGCCAGACCAACTGTCATGAAATGGCACAATTACAAATTATGATGGGTTGTATGGGTGGACACAGTCAAGGATATTATGTTGTCTATAATTTATCTGTTTGACTCCCATCATCCATGCCGTATTTTCCATACTGCATTGACAATCTTTTTTCCTTCACGTTGGCCACTACCATGTAAGCCAGGGTAACTCGGGCCCACACACACACACACACACACACACATACATGTGTATTGTCCCAAACGAGGACTATGTTCCAAACCCCCCCAATGATGGACTTCTCTCCAAGCTGTTGTCCAGGGCTCATGTTCTGAAGAGTTGCAAGTAACAACGTAATATATCGATTGTGCACGTGACCGACCTCGAAAACTCGTTTTTTAGACGGCCGTATGACAAATAGCAAAAGAGGACATTTCACACCTGTGTGACAGAACACATTTTTTTTCTGTCCAAAGTAGGACATTTCACAAGAAGGCATTTATGTGCCCGAAATGTTGATGAATGGCTACGATTATGTTCTTTTACACCTTTTAAGTTGTTTTACTAGTATGTATTTCACATGGTTGTCCCTTCTTGTGTGTAGCTGTCCTCAATTGGGTATTCTTTATTGAAATCCAATATAAAACGGGTTTAACTGGTCAAGAAAGGACACACGCCACACGATATAAACCTTCAAAACGGGGACAAGACAGCGATGAATATGTCCTCAAATAATGGTTAATTATTTGAATGTGTGTGTGGTTATGTCCTCAATTGGGTACCTTTATCTGACGCTAGTGTGGAAGTGTTTACCCGATGACGAGGATGTATTCCGTACTCTATAAATCTTTAAAACGAGGAAAATAACATCAGCTTTCTCCAAACGGTTGGAGATCATTCAAGCCGGTAGTTGAAAGTTAGTGTAAGAAGTGTTTCATTAGTCGATAGGGGACAGATTCCATACGAAATGAACCCTTCAAAACGAGGACATTAACCTAAGCTATGTCTATGTCCTCAAATGGTTGCTTAATGAACACATAAAGCCATATCCTCAATTGGGTATTCTTTGCTGAGAGCTTGTGTCGACCGTGTTTTATCAATCAAGAGGACACATACATACTATAGTGGCCGACCTCCACAACTAGTGTTTTTCACGGCAATAAAAAGATAACCAAAAAGGACATTTTACTCCTGTGTGCAGAACACATTTCCTTCTGTCCAAAGAAGGACATATCAACAGTTTCTCAAAATTTGTATTTATGTGCATGAAAAGTTGATGAATGGCTACGAATCTGTTATTGTACACATTTAAAGTTGTTTTACCAGTATGATTTGCACATGGCTGTCACTTCTTGACGTGTGTGTAGCCGTCCTCAATTGGGTATTATTTATTGAAAGCTGGTATAAAACGGGTTTAACTGGTCAAGAGAGGACACACGCCACTCGATATAAACCTTCAAAACGGGGACAAGACAGCGATGAATATGTCCTCAAATGATTGCGAATTATTCGAATGTGTGTGTGGTTATGTCCTCAATTGGGTACCCTTTATTAATCGCTAGTGTGGAAGTGTGTACCCGATGACGAGGATGTATTTCGCACGCTGTAAACCTTTAAAACGAGGAAAATAACGTCAGCTTTCTTCATGTGCTCAAATGGTTGCAGATCATTCAAGCCGGTAATTGGAAGTTGGTGTAATAAATGTTTCGTTGTTGATAGGGGACATATTCCATACGAAATGAACCCTTCAAAACGAGGACATTCGCCTAATCTATGTCTATGTCCTTAAATGGAACACATGAAGCCATGTCCTCAATTGGGTATTCTTTGCTGAAAGCTTACAAGTGTGGAGAGTGTTTTAACAATCAAGAGGACACATTACATACGATAGTGACCGACCTCGACAACTAGTATTTTGACGGAGGTAAAGATATAACAAAAGAGGACATTTCACTCCTGTGTGACAGAACATATTTCCTTCTGTCCAAAGAAGGACATATCAACAGTTCCTCAAAATTTGTATTTATGTGCATGAAAAGTTGATGAATGGCTACGAATCTGTTATTGCACACATTTAAAGTTGTTTTACCAGTATGATTTTCACATGGCTGTCACTTCTTCACGTGTGTGTAGCCGTCCTCAATTGTGTATTATTTATTGAAAGCTGGTATAAAACGGGTTTAACTGGTCAAGAGAGGACACACGCCACTCGATATAAACCTTCAAAACGGGGACAAGACAGCGATGAATATGTCCTCAAATGATTGCGAATTATTCGAATGTGTGTGTGGTTATGTCCTCAATTGGGTACCCTTTATTACTCGCTAGTGTGGAAGTGTTTACCCGATGACGAGGATGTATTTCGTACGCTGTAAACCTTTAAAATGAGGAAAATAACGTCAGCTTTCTTCATGTGCTCAAATGGTTGCAGATCATTCAAGCCGGTAATTGGAAGTTGTTGTAATAAATGTTTCATTGTTGATAGGGGACATATTCCATACGAAATGAACCCTTCAAAACGAGGACATTCGCCTAATATATGTCTATGTCCTTAAATGGTTGCTTAATGAACACATGAAGCCATGTCCTCAATTGGTATTCTTTGCTGAAAGCTTGTGTGGAGAGTGTTTTAACAATCAAGAGGACACATTACATACGATAGTGACCGACCTCGACAACTAGTGTTTTGACGGCAGTAAAGATATAACAAAAGAGGACATTTCACTCCTGTGTGACAGAACACATTTCCTTCTGTCCAAAGAAGGACATATCAACAGTTCCTCAAAATTTGTATTTATGTGCATGAATAGTTGATGAATGGCTACGAATCTGTTATTTTACACCTTTAAAGTTGTTTTACTATGATTTTCACACGGCTGTCACTTCTTCACGTGTGTGTAGCTGTCCTCAACTGGGTATTCTTTATTGAAAGCTGGTATGAAACGGGTTTAACTGGTCAAGAGAGGACACACGCCACACGATATAAACCTTCAAAACGGAGACAGCACAGCGATGAATATGTCCTCAAATAATTGCTACTTATTCGAATGTGTGTGTGGTTATGTCCTCAATTGGATACCCTTTATTTACTGCTAGTGTGGAAGTGTTTAACCGATGACGAGGATAGTAGTAGTAAAAAGCTAAATTGGATCGTATTTATGCAAATGAGAGCTCTCATCCAATCAGAAGCCGGCAAATCTTCGGCAATCTCCGGTAACGTTCGATCATCTCCGGCAATGTCCGGCCCTCTTCGGCAACGCCCGGCCCTCTCCGGGACAATAAATAGCCTTTATCTGCTCTTCCGAAGCATCCATGGCCTGTACAGGGGTCCCCGACAATATTTGCATCTATTTGCCCATGTTAAATGGCAAGTGGGGAACCCTCAGTTTTCCCATACAATGAAAGGGTCCTAGAAATTGAACCCGGGTCGGTTTATCAAGAGGCAGACGCGTTATCCATTAGGCTACGAGTCATATGATACAAACCAAGGTTGAAAATAGCATATATATGTCTACTATATGGCCCATACTGGCGCACTGGCCAATGTTGAACCCAATGGGAAATGTACTCCTGGTCATTGTAGTATGGGCTATTTGGTTTTGTTTTTCACATCTCAACACCTAGAACACGATGGGCAGAGTCCCGAAGCGATTGGTTGAAATTTTTTGAAAAAGTCACTGTGCGCATGCGTAGTGGATGAATAGCGCTGGGAGGGCGTTTTGGGGCCCAGAGGGGTCCATAGAGGGCCGGTTGAGTCGCATGAGGTATCATTGTAAAGCACACGTGAGGGAGCATCCAGCGGGCTGGATGGAACGTGGAACTGACGTCATTCTGCGCAAGCGCAGTAGACAAAGGTAATGGAAATACACGTTTTGGGGTCTAGGTGGGCCACTATTGGGCCAATTGAGTCGAGTGAGGTATGATTGAAAAGCACACGTGAGGGAGCATCCGACGGTATGGGTGAAACGTGGAACTGACGTCATTCTGCGCATGCGCAGTAGTGGTTCAGTGTGGTTCAGAAGTTATTTAAGTGGTCGTCTGCAGTCTGTTTCGTATAATGGAACAATATCTAAAGCAGAACAAATTACATGTGGTGTCCCTCAAGGTTCCATTTTGGGACCATTACTATTCCTCATTTATATCAATGATGTAATACTAGTCTCAGATATTTTGAAAATCATTCTATTCGCTGATGACACGAGTGCAACGCTGTCCAATGCTAATCCACAAGTCCTCTTTGACATAATAATGTCACAAGAACTAACTTTATTACATAACTGGTTCTCGTGTAATAAATTGTCATTAAACATCAAAAAGACAAACTTCATGCTGATCCCACCCAACTGTAAAAGAAACGTACCATTCACGCCGGAGTTGCATTTAATGGGGCATGGCATTGAAAGAGTTGATTGTTTTAAGTTTCTCGGTGTATACTTGAATGAAAAATTAAATTGGAAAAATCATATCAACGAACTCTGTAAGAAAATATCGAGAAACATTGGCATGATTAATTCCGTCAAGCAATGCTTAAACAAAAGAACCCTTTATATCTTGTACTACTCACTCATTTATCCCTATCTATCTTGTAATGTCATTTGGGGCAACACTTATGTTAGCCACTTAAAACCTCTAATTCTCCTGCAAAATAGAGCAATTCGAATTATTTCCCTTTCGGATAAATTCGAACACTCAAGTCCTTTATTTGCCAGCCTCAAAATATTGCCGGTCTTAGAACTTAATCGTTATGTTATGTTAATTCTGTCAGAAATTCATCCATCATTGCTCATTGTTGCCCAAATCATTCCATAAGTACTTCACCAAATTATCTGACATACACAATTATCCTACCAGGGGTTCCTCATATAAATTATATAGGCCCTTCTTCCGAACTGATTTTTCATATCACACACCTAAAATCAAAGCCCCTAGAGAATGGAACAAGTTACCCTCCGACTTACAAAAATGTACATCCATATCATTATTCAAAACACTTGCGAAACAACATCTACAAACAGATAACACTACACCCATATACACTCTTAATTAAACACATACGGTATATACCAATGGTTGTATTTTATTCACCGCACTTTCTGATAATTACTTTTCATTACTCAACATCTCACAAACATAAATTGACGTCTCTTGTAAATGTATATGCCTTTTGTATTATGCTGGGATACCACAAGCCCCCTGGGGTTTTCTCCCGCCGATCACCATATCCTTCTTCTTTATCGACATCTGTGTATATATCATTACATCATGTGTTAATTTGTTATCAATTTCTCGGTTGGTGAATAAAAAAAATCAATTCAATTCAATAGACAAAGTTTATCGAAATTACAACACATATAAGGGAAGTGGGAAGAGGTGCCGACATACTGACTGCGTCACATGAATTCACAGAAATCAGAAATCATGGGCCCAGGTATGATTGTAAATACACGTTTTGGGGTCCAGGTGGACCACTATTGGGCCTATTGCATCAAGTGAGGTATCAATGTAAAGCATACGTGAGGGAGCATCCGACGGGATGGGTGTAACGTAAAACTGACGTCATTCTGCGCATGCGCAGTAGACAAAGTGTATGGAAATAAACGTTTTGGGGTTTAGGTGGGCCGCTATTGAGCCGATTGCATCTCCCTCACGTGTGCTTTACAATCATACCTCACTCGACTCAATTGGCACAACAGTGGCCCACCTAGACCCCAAAACGTGTATTTCCATACCCTTTGTCTACTGCGCATGCGCAGAATGATGTCAGTTCCACGTTTCATTCAGACCGCTGGATGCTCCCTCACGTGTGGTTTACAATGACACCTCACTCGACTCAATCGGCCCTCTAGGGACCCCTCTGGCCCCCAAAACGCCCTCCCAGCGCTATTTACCCACTACGCATGCGCACAGTGACTTTTTGAAAAAATTTCAACCAATCGCTTCGGGACTCTGCCCATCGTGTTCTAGGTGTTGAGATGTGAAAAACAAAACCGAACAGCCCATACTACAATGACCAGGAGTACATTTCCCATTAGGTTCAACATTGGCCAGTGTGCCAGTATGGGCCATATAGTAGACATATATATGCTATTTTCAACCTTGGTTTGTATCATATGACTCGTAGCCTAATGGATAACGTGTATGCCTCTTGATAAAGCGACCCGGGTTCAATTCCCACTAGGACCCTTTCATTGTATGGGAAAACTGAGGGTTCCCCACTTGCCATTTAACATGGGCAAATAGATGCAAATATTTTCGGGGAACCCTGTACAGGCCATGGATGCTTCGGAAGGGCAGATAAAGGCTATCTATTGTCCCGGAGAGGGCCGGACATTGCCGGAGATGACCGAACATTACCGAAGATTGCCGGCTTCTGATTGGATGAGAGATCTGTGACGTCATCGATGACGTCATCTCATTTGCATAAATACGACCCAATTTAGCTTTTATATACTACCGAGGATGTATTCGGTACGCTATAAACCTTGGAAACGAGGAAAATAACATAGCTTTCTTCATTTGCTGAAATGGTTTCAGATCATTCAAGCCGGTAATTGGAAGTTGGTGTAATAAGTGTTTCACTAGTCGACAGAGGACATATTCCATACGAAATGAACCTTCAAAACGAGGACATTTTGCTCACCCATGTCCCCAAATGATTGCTTAATAAACATACATTCAAAATATTCATTCTTGCAAACACGTACATGTTACAAGTGTCTAGTCCGTCATTGGCAATCCAGCCATCGTCCATTAGCGAATATCCGCGTCCATAATCCAAAGACCTATTCCATATTACATATAACGGTATTAGTCATCTAGAGAATGATGTATCTCAGTCACACTTTGAATGTGACTGTTCATATGAGTACTATGAGGATCTTGAAGTACATGGGTTCATACGGCCCCTAGCCCCGGGTTATGCGGAATAAGACACAAGTTACGAAACGTAGCTCCATAGCTGTCCTCAATTGGGAATTGTAGCGCCATGTAGCTGTCCTCAATTGGGTATTGTTACTTGGAAGCTGGTGTCAAGCGTTTCACCAGTCAAGAGACCGCGCATTCCATAAATGTTAGCTACGCCTATGTCCTCAAATGGTTGCTGATGCTACCCATGTGAGGAGATATATCCTCAATTGAGTGTTCCGTATTGCAATCTGGTGTAACGAGGGTTTTAGACTACTATTCAGGACACATCTCCTACGATACAAACCGAGCGAGAACAATTATCCCAGCTATGACCTTAAATGGTTGCTAATAACTTAAATGTAGTCATGTCTTGAATTCAGTATTATTGATTGAAAATGATGTAAAAGAATTTCAGCAGTCAAGAGAGCACACATATAGTGCACCGTTGTGGAAAAACAAAAATTGTTGAAAGCGACAAATCCAATTCACCCTCACCAAAAGGGCAAACTTGGACAGGACTATTTAACTGGGGACATACCACTATGGGTGAACAAAAGTAGGTGCGATCAACTTGAAATCATCGTTTCAACTAGCAATGCATGAACAGGAGCAACTTAGCAACAGGAGAGCATGATATAGCAATTAAGTTTAGACATGCTGACAGCAACAATTGAGGACATACCGGAATAATGGAAAAATAATAATACTGCATGATAGACGAAAAAGTATGTTTCAAACCCTCTCTTCCCTAAACTGTGCCCAATTTTCACCCACTGGACAGATGAGTTAACACCAATATTTATGAAAACATTTTGTTTATTCAGAGAATTCAACACTTTAACACAGAGTTCTTTAACTTCAACAGCAAATTTGTTACCACAACAGGCCTTGCGAAAATGGCACAGGCTGATTTATTGCCCTGGATCATGAATGACAGTTTACCTGAATCTGTCTCTGAAAACCACATGCACAGCAACTTTTTACTGGGCTGGTAATTAAGCTCCGTGAAAATTACTCAGATGACCTATCGCAGGGCCTGGACTGATCAGCCCCATCAAAATGCAAGGCCTTGCAGAAAACACTCGAACAGTGAACAGAAAGACTTCAAACAAGCTGCTTGAAGCATGGTATATGTAACACACCACCATTTTGGTCAATATCTCTTTTGTCTGAAAGTTACTGCAGGGTTATATGTTTCTCAAAGTTTCGCAACACACCCCGTTTCTCTTCCTCACTCCAAAGTCGTTTCTGGGGCTGTGCATGACCCATAGAAAAGTACAATTGCAAAAGTTCGCTGTAAGAAATGCAATGTTCTGTTATGTCTGTTGATGTCGATTAACCGCATACTATTTCGCAACCTTGTGGGCTATTAAACCTCACCAACCATATCTGTTAAGCAGACAGTTGGAGCTAGATGGTACTTCAAGAGATATGATGACCTACATGTATAAGAATGACAATAACAATTTCCGCCTAACTCAGCAAAAGAATTGGAATCACCTTCATCGAGCTATGAAGAATTGTTTGCAACTTGCATATATTTGTTAGAACAACAACTTGATGAAACATAACATTAGGTTATTTACGGAACGACATCTTGACATTTCACTGCACCGCTGCGATGTATTATGGAAGAAACAAGTATATGCGATTGTGATGGGAACTTTCCAATCATTGTTCTGAAAATTTCGTTTAAGTGAGTTAGTATTCTATTATTTCTGTCCCTTGCCATGCGTGTGTGGTCCTTGCGTAATATTTCAAAGCATCTCTCCTCTCGCTTGTGTTACGAACGACACCAAAATACCCTTAGGTGGCAAAGTATACCGATTTATCACCAGGATCACAAATGCAGACACCAGGAATAGCACCAGTCGTTTGAGTGCTAAGTGTTAGGAGTCAGCCAGACTTGGTATACTAAAGTCTCATTTTTGCTGGATCTTCCAATTCTTCACTCGAGTCCTCATCTGAAAGAAGACAAAATTATCTTAGATTGAAGACAGGCAATGGGCGATGATCCAATCACGAACAACTGAATTGCCTCCTAGGATTAACTTCAAGAAAAGACAATATGATTGAGGATTTCCTACTGCCATGACGGCAACTACAGTATTGTATATACACAGCAAATACATGCAAGTGTCTCCAGGGATAATTCCGGCATGGAAATCACAAAGCATAAAACTTACAAATGTTATTTCTGATAAAAGTAATGTTCCACATCAATTTCAAGGAATTGTTAATGAAATGTAATTCCGTAACACAATTATGAAATTTAAGTTATATCATTCAGTTTGGTTTTGCTCATCTTTTTTATCAGTAATTTTAGCCCCTTGACCTCCAATTCAATGCGGGTGTGTTGTCAGTGACAATGACAATATATTTCATACATGTGGCTGTGTCCTTAGAATCCATTGGACTAAGATAATATGACATTCTTAAAGTATGTCAAGTCCTCAAAAATGGACCGAAATGTAATTCCGTCACTCAGGTTTGATTAACCACTCGCATCAGTTGCGACCCTACTTATTGGAAATCAGAAATAATGTAGCTTAGAATCTCAGGATGCGAACAAACCAAAGTCTGAAATGAGTTGGCTTTGAGTTTTGATAGAACATGCATTTAAGTTTAACTGTCCTGTCATTTTATGGTGGTTGCTTCCCTGTAATTCCGTAAAACTATATGTGATCAAATACAAATTTATCTTTGCTATTCCATCTGTTAGCACTCATCCTTCAGATCATAGTAATAGGACCAGGGAAATATTTCATAACTAATGTTCCAACGCACTAGCAAAGAGAGGGTACAGGGAGAATGAAAAATAGGGAACATGTAATTCCGTCACACTTGAATTCATGTTTAGATGAATTTAACGGTGTAGTTAATATTTGTTTTTTTTTATTTGGTTGATTCATGAAGAGCCTAGGAGTGTGGCCGTCACCCTCAATAATAGACCAGTACTTATTCACCATGTGTCTCATCGTATAGGATTCCGGACTGTAAATGGTGATGAAATGCAAATACCAGTTTCCATCCTTTCATCTATTCCCCTGTCTGTTAGGTTGAGGATTTTTATTCTGCGATTAAAGTTCACATCTCTGCAGTTGATTTCCATTCCTTTGTAACCCCTCAGCCTAAGATTGTTTTCAAGTGTATCCATTTTCTTCATGAAGTCAGTGTAATTATTACTTTCAGACATATCTGGGCAAGGCTTTGGTGTAAGACCTCCCATTGGAAAGGTAATATCCTGGACAAAAGACTGACAATACAAATTGCAGCAAATCCTTTTTCAAATATATTTCGTGAGTCTTACACCAAATCGTTGCCCATATCGGCAAGAGAGGTCACCTTTCATGAAATATTTGAAACAGGATGGTTGGTGTATAGATCTTCTGTGTAGGTATTAATAAATGTATGTATGCTTTGTGTGGCATTTAATATATAATACACCCTTCTTGCTGCATCTGTCACCTCTGCAACTCGCATCTATCATCTCTGTAAACTACAGCATTCAAAAAGTCTGCCTTCTTATCAGACATCTCAAATGTGAATTCAAGAAATATGTGTGCCGAATTTGCCATTGTGAAGATGCTCGAAGCGGGGGATTTTAACCGCTGATTTGAGAAAGGATTTGACCGAAACTGTGCACCGCAGCGCCATATACGATCCGGGATTTATGTTATAAAGTGTAACAGAAGACAAAACATCGCATATTGCGTTTATTTGTTCTCAATCGAGCCTTTGAAATCCGGTAATTTCTCACGGAAAAATGAATTTCAAGATGACGTCCCTTTATCTATATGGTGTGAGATGAGTATGTATATATGCAATCCAATTGATACAAATTCCCAGTGAAGGCACACTGTAAAGCAATACGACAAGACTCGTGACCCCACATCGAGTTCAATTTTGAACTATGTTGACAGAATCCCTTACGAACCTATTTGAAGTAAATACACTTCAGTTCTTCAAATACCTTACAGCCAATTCACCATACTCGAACAATGATCACAATTTTATAACAGACAAATGGCAAATGAAAACAGCAATCTAAACAACATTTTGTGACATTTAAAAAAAAGGTTCCCATACAATTATTTCACGGAACCTAATATTAGTTCCCAGAGGGTTCCGATAGATACAGAATAGACAGAACCGAAAAAAAGTTTCCGACCGTTCACGAAATATTCTGGCCTGTAGCAATAATACATCAAACTATTCAATAACGAGGCAAACAGTGAAGTTCAGTGAAACTGTAAATGCTGACATGAATACGGGCATCAATGGAATCTCACCTATATGGATGTTGATAACCTTCACACTTTATCTTGACGAGCCTTGCAATAGCGAACATCCTCTTGCGTAACAAGATCATTCCCTTTTTTCGTTCCATTTTTTCGTTGGATCATCTGTCTGGAAAAGAAGACAACTTCTGAGAAAAAAGTCAACCATAAATTCACAGCCAATGGGGGCTCCAATATATGCCTGCACATTTGACCACATTTAATATTTGCCATCCCACATTGGAAAGACACAAGGTAAATTTTGGTGTAGACTTGCAGATCCATGCAAAATTTTAGTGTGCAACAATACTACCTCTGTGGGACTTTGGTGACCCTGACATTGAACATTGACCTCAATATCAACATGTTTCTTCCCTCAAAAAGATTATGTTTGGGAACTGGAGACATGGAAGATCAGCCATATGACTTCAAAGTATTTTTAAGGCAGATTCGAGAACTAGGGGCCTGGAGGATCAACCATATGACTTCACAGTACATGACAGTACATCCACAATATATTCACCATGTGAATGCCTGTTATTGCTACCACAGGAGACTTTGGATATGTGCAAGCCTCCACTGTTGAATACAAGTCGGTAGGTCATAGTGCTTCTTGAGAGAATAAGCATCCTGTTAAGGCTGGCCCAACATTACCTGGCTTGCTGCTCATTAAAAGAGAGTTGGGTACCACGGATAAACCTCCCTATTTGATAGCACTTGCTCAAACCTAGGGTGACTTGTATCCCTGTGCTAATGCACTTGCCAATTGGATGCCCCATCGTGCCTCCCTGGGGATGGGTGGGGACATGGTCAATTTCACCAAGACTTACCCCCTACATATCCCCACCTTGTGCGGCTGTTTTGGCTGGAGGTGTGTGGCATCCAATTGACAAGTGCATAACCTCTTATTCCGGTGACAGCAGTTAACATTAGGAAGCAGTCTTGTCATGGTACATGTAAACATCACTGACATGGGTTTAGGGTTTAGGTTATACCCAGCAAACATATTTTGAAGCATCGCCTCATTAGGATAGTAATTTCTACACTCATTGAATGTTAACAAGCGTTCTGAGAACCCCAACATCTTGCCTTGCGGGGTAATTCGCCGAAGGTACAGCAGTATTGAAAGCATACATGTAGAGCAAATATTAAGGTCTGGAATAGGTGATGTGATACAGACAATAATGTCTGGAATAGATTATCTTGTACAGACAATAACATCAGTCCCATGTGGGATTAACGGCATATAGGTTAATCCCATGTGGGATTGATAGGTCAGTGCCATCGGATTACTGGTGCATAGGGCAGTTCTGTGTGAGATTACTGCTGGACCGGTCAGTCCCATGTGAGATTACTGCTGGATAGGCCAGTCCTGTGTAGGATTACTGCTGGATAGACCAGTCCTGTGTGTTATTACTGGTGGATAGACCAGTCGCCTGTGGGATTACTGCTGGATAGTCGTCTCAAGTTGGATTACTGCTGGATAGGCCAGTCCTGTCTGGGATCACTGCTGGATAGAGGAGTCTCATATGTGATTAATGCTGGATAGGACAGTCCCATGTGGGATTACTGCTGCATAGCCAGTCCAGTGTGGGATTACTGCTGCATACGGCAATCCTGTGAGGGATTACGGCTGGGGAGGCCAGTCCCATGAGGGATTACGGCTGGGGAGGACAGTCCCATGTGGGATTACTGCTGCTGGATGGGCTAAACCTGTGTAGGGTTATAGAGGAATAGGTTAGTCCCATGTAGGATTATGGCAGCAGTAATCCCACCTGGCACTGACCGTCAGTGCCAGGTGGGATTACTGCTGCATATTGCAGTCCAGTGTCATATTACTTCTGGATAGGTCAGTTCCCTGTGAGATTACTGCTGCATAGGCCAGTCCCATGTGGTATTACAGTCCCATGTGGGATTACTGCTCGATAGGCCAATCCGGTCTGGGATTACTGCTAGATAGATCAGTCCTGTGTGGCATTACTGCTGGATAGTGCCATTTGAGATTACTGCTGGACAGGTCAGGTCTGTGTGAGATTACTGCTGGATAGGCCAGTTCCAAATGGGATTACTGCTGGATAGACCAGTCTGGTCTGGGATTACTGCTGGATAGTTGAGTTCTGTATGGGATTACTTTTATAGCACAAACTTTTCATGATGGATAGGTCAGTCCCGTGTGGCATTACAGCTGGATAGGCCAGTGCCATTTGGGAAAACTGCTGGATAGGTCAGTCCCGTATGTGATTACTGCGGGAGAGCTGTGACCTAGGAAAACATGAGACATGTCCACCAAGTTTTATAATCATCTCACGAAAGGTTCAACAAACTTTTCATGTACAGATCTACATGTAAATTCTTGCCCAACAAACACCTTATCAATGAAAATGTACAGAGTCTAAACTGCAATAATTAGGACAAAAATTGTTATTTAATGTCATATTTCTTAAATAGCACATGCACAGCCTCAAATCCCATTGAACTTGGGTAGCAAGTGTCAAACTCATCCAATGAAAGCCCTTATGAAATGGAAGTATACCCGCAGTAGAATAGAAGTACAGTGGCAGTAGCAGCTGAAAGTATAACGGCAGTATGACAGAAGTATATACTTCCGGCATACTTCCATGAGACAATTGGTTGTATGTTAGACTGAATTTGTGAGTTGTAAAAGTGTTGCAGAAGTATGGTAAAATTATGGTGGCAGAATGCTGACATTATGTTAATTAAGCTGCTGTAACCCTTCACAGAAGTATGGAGGCAGTGTTATGGCAGGGAGCTGGCAGCATAGACAGAAGTATATGGCCAGTATGGTAGCAGTATGGTAGAAGTATAGTGGCAGTATGACTGCAGTATGCTGACATTATGTTAATTAAGCTGCTGTAACCCTTCACAGAAGTATGGAGGCAGTGTAATGGAAGAGGGCTAGCAGCATAGACAGAAGTATATGGCCAGTATGGTAGAAGTAGAGTGGAAGTATGCCTGCATCATAGTGGCAGTAGACAGGCTGAATTATAGCAGCAGTGTAAGGTTGCCCCGTATACCAAGTGTGGCCTAAATAAAAATGGTATATACAAGCATCCTCCTTTAGGCAAAATTGACACATGCATGTATCATACACACATGAATGGTGGATATTACTACATTATAACATGGACATATGATGCATTATTACTTGAACATGATAGGCCTAAACATGTTTTGGTCAATTCCACATCATTCACGTTACACTTTTAGTCTTTTTCAGATACATGATTGCTTGTCAATCTTCAAGTCATCAATTATAAGTGGACATACTGTGCATGTAGGCAGCCCTGACCACAGTGTACACTAACAAATAAATATTGTTCAAATTTGTATGAAGGCCTGTATCCAAGTGAAGTTTTAGCACTCGTCACTCACGTTACATGAAAAAGGACATGAAAATTTTAGTACCAAGTTTATTCTTGAAATTACCTCTGGCTTTAATTTTCAGTAAACAAGCAACTATTTCCATAATTGGGTAGTCACCATATCTAAGCAGCAGTAATATTATTAAGTCAATGTTATAGGTGTATTAGCTGTCATCAGCACCAAGCGACAAGAAACCTGCGTCACTCACATTACGCCACTCACGTTACGCCACTCACGTTGCTGTACAATTCAATGGACCTCAATAAGAAGACTTATTGTTTTTTGTTCAAGAATAACATTTCAAACAACAAAACTGTTTTCAGTTTACAATATGACTGGGGGATTTGAAGCCCCATTGATCACTGGAAATTCATGTCCAGTGATTATTTCCAGTCAATTATGTCGTGTTGTGATACATTGTCTTATAACATTACCAAAACCTCTGGTAAATCGATTCGTGCATATGTTTGGATTATGGCATATAAGCTTATACGATTATCAAGCTATAGGAAAAATGATACTCATGTAATGATCAAAGATTCTTTAATACCAGTACATGTAAATAGCGATTGTATGTAGATATCCCTTTCCGCATCATTCAGTCAAAGTTTGCTTCTTTATACTTGTATTCAGTACTTCCTCCGAATGTTGGCAGTATTTGAACAGTATAATTGATTTGTATACTGAACTAGATCCTCTTCGAGTTAATTGTTGCACAAATTTGAACACACAAGTGCATTTAACATCTGTTTCTTAATGAATTTAGAAATCTCTTCGAATCCAAGATTATTACAATCAAGTATAAATGTAGCTCTGTCTATTCAATGCCATTCTGAAAACGTGAAATATCCACAGGGACTGAGTTGCTCAACTTCCTAATAATTTGTTCCTTTGTGTAAGTAAACAGTGTGTCTTAGATTTGACCACCTACTGCTTACTATAACTGATATTCCTATAGGTGTTCACCTAAGGAAACCGTACCCCTAACATGGTTTTGCGTTTAGCAGTTCAGAACTAACCCTATGTCCCATTCCCCAGGTTTGACAGTATTTGCTGCCTGAACATTTCTTGGAGATGTACTGAAAAGTTTGCCTGCCGCTTACTTCAACTGATACTTCCTGTATTCAACTAAGGGAACTCTAACAAAGCTTTGCGTATAGCGCTTCGGAAGTAACCCCAAGTTCGATTCCTCGTATTTTCGCAGTTCTTATATTATTTCGAAGGAAATGGCTGAAAGTATGCCTATACCGGTACTGCCTAATAAATTTGATTTTTGATGACACTCCCTTTTAGCGATAGTGATGTTTGACTTCAGTATTGTGGCCACCCTATTTCGGAAATACAACTCCTGCCTATTTTACATGGCTGTCTCAGCCCAAACAGCGATTCCAGTATCAGACATAGTTTTTCTCTTGGTATCTAGTCATGTACTAGCTTCAGGTGACTCTCCTAATAATTTGATTCCTTATTTTGTGTGATAATTCCAATTCATTAGGTGATCAAAGAACTATTTGACTGGATATATACATTCTTTCTTATGTTTCTGTATTAATATATTATTTGAAACCACTCTTGGACATATCATTTCAGCATCCAAAAATCAATTCCATAAATGGATTTTGTTAACCTCAGGAATTCACTCATAGGTCTTGAATCAAGTTCCATCAAGTTGTTTGTAGCTACCAAGACGGTAGTGCTTGGATCTGCAAAGCCTCCAAGAGAGAACGAAATGTTCCACACAACTATTATTGCACTAATTGCAGTTGAGGACATCAGTGACTTCAGCCATCTCCTGTCACTCACGTTACATATTGTCACTCACGTTACATCATCACTCACGTTACCAACTTCAGTGAGCTGACTAGCACCAAGTGTCAAGTGTATGATCATAATTCTTTGCATACATGTATATGTTCTAAATACCTGACAGATGCTCAGATGAAACAGACTAAATTGAATTAAAAATTGTTGAAGAGATAGTCAAAAGAAATGCATATATATTTTGTCACTCACGTTACATCAGCAGACCTTGGCTTAACATTTGGATTCAGTGACATTATTTACTTAAGACTCATGAAAGCCAATGACTTTTTACAAGTCACAATGGTCCATTGGTTAGAAATATTAACAGTTTTCTCAATTAAAATTACTACAACACAGGAAAACAAGTAGGGCAATTTAGAGGTTGATTTTCGGCCAAAAAAAGTTAAATTCCTTATTAGGTTTAAAAAATGCTTCAGATTAGTGTGTGCTGGAGATATTCATGTGAAAATTTAAATATATACCAAGTGAAACACAAACACCAAAAATGATCACCAAATAGCATATTCAAGGAACTTTTATTTTTTTACTATTTGTCCCAAGTAGCATGGAATTGACCTTTTGGGGTGTAATTAAACTGATTGCCCTGGCTGATACCGCCCACTATTCTCACCATGATAAATTTTAGATCAGACAATGCCATAATGTTTGCCTCAGTATGTTTGAAAAATATGCAGTATTGGAAGAATATGGGGAATGGAATGGAAGGGGAATTCTTCCCATTGGCATCTAATATATTAATGCTACTTACATGCATCAGTTCATGAACAAAGCTGTACAGAGAAAACAGGCATACTGCATAGATCTGCTCTCCATGTGCCATACACAGCAACAGTGGGAAATTCAGTTGACCTATTTTTTCAAATTAATGAGGAATTCCTATCCCAGCATTCCTCTCACTGAAGTATAGCAGCAGTAAAGCCTTTTTTGTTAGGGACAAGTTGTAGAAGTATAACAGCAGTGTACACAGGAAACAGCTAAAGTTGTAGCTGTATAACAGCAGTATTCATCTGATGTATTCAAATTTGCTATTAGTATTGGCAGTATATCAGAAGTATAGAATTTACATTTTATGTGATCAAGTTGTAGAATTATAGCAGCAGTACACAAAGCGAGAGTGTAAGTGCCAGAAGTATAGTGGCAGTATAAAGAAAAGAGCTGAAATTGCACAGAGTTTAAGAAGTATGACCGCAGTAGAGGGGAGGTCTGTGGAAGTATAGTGGCAGTGTATAAGTATATACTGCTCTTCCGTAAGGGAGCTGACAGCTTCAGAAGACTTTCCATGCACAGGTGTACATGTATATACATGTATATTGTTATTGGCAGATTACTTAAACAAAACCCTCAAAATATGAACGAAAATTAATATTTCATCCCCTAAATAGCACAGGTATATCTTTTAATCACAAAAAGCATGTGTACGAAGTTTCATAACCACTCAATGACAGCTGACAACTGCAGCAAACTGTGGTGTACATATGTACATGTGCACTTCAGCTAAAAGCAAAACTCGGTTATTTGCCATAATTTGGAGAAAATTAATATTTCATCTCAAATAGCACAGGTAATCATAAGGAACCTGTGTACCAAGTTTTGTAATCATCCAATGAGAGCTGACAACTGCGGCAAACTTACCATGTACATGTATACACATAGAGGCCTATATGTACAATTCACCTAAACAAAAAAACTCATTCATTTGCCATAATTTGGAGAAAAATTTATATTTCTTCTCAAAAATAGCACAGGTACATCCTGCAATCATAAGAAACATGTGTACCAAGTTTCAAAATCATCCAATGATAGCTGACAACTGCAACAAACTTTCTAAGTACAGATGTAAATGTGCACTTAGCTAAACGCAAAACACATTCATAGGGATTTTAACATTGGAGCACCCCAGGGGTAGTACCCCCAGGTGGCATACCCACCCCCAATATTTTTTCTCTAATTTTTCTAGATTTTTTTTGAATTTGCTAAAACAAAAACCTTATCATTTCCAGGCAGGGGACACCGACACCGCTACCGACAACGACATCCTCTTTCCCCTCTCACAATATCTCCCCTTTACTCCGTAAGGTGGGATAATAAATGACACAACACATCTAAATAAAGTTAATACGAAGCTGCGCATCTGAAAACCCCTCGGCTCTGGGCGCCAGCCATTCATAATGTATTCAATTTGAAGCAAGACTTCAGGAACACCAAGCAGTCAAGTGACAAATATACAGATTATGAAAAAATTTGCCATTAGAAATGGCCTCTAAGTTTTATGTCCAATCAGAGAAGTCGGTATTCATTACATAAGTCTGTTGATGCATCGATGATGTATACCAAATTTTGTCATAGAGCATTTGAAAATTATCAGAGATAGAGATCATTAATGATTTCGCATAAATTAAAGATGGCCGCCCATCCTTCCACCACTCAGAGAAACTGATGTGGTTATTCATTGCAAGTGTCTTGATACATGGATGCTGTATACCAAGTTTCATATAGAACACTGAAATGGTATCAAAGATATACATCATCAAAGATTTTGCATAAATTAAAGATGGCCACCAAGGTTTCCGCCCAATCAGAAACACCAGAACTGCCATTTATCGTAAGTCTATTGATGCATCGATGATATATGCCAAATTTTACATCGAGCACTCGAACGGTATCAGAGATAGAGATCATTAATGATTTCGCATAAATTAAAGATGGCCGCCCATCCTTCCTGCCACTCAGAGGAACTGATGTGGTTATACATTGCAGGTCTCTTGATACATCAATGCTGTATACCAAGTTTCGTATAGAACACTTGAATGGTATCAAAGATATATATCATTAAAGATTTTGCATAAATTAAAGATGGCCGCCAAGGTTTCCACCGAATCAGGGAAACTGGTTTGGTCATTCCTTTGAAGTTTCTTGATGCATCGATGATCTATACCAAGTTCACACACGGAACAGTGAAATGATACCTAAGATACACAAGATTAATGATTTCGCATAAATTAAATATGGCCGCCAACCAATCAGGTCCAGATTCAATAGGGTTCTGGGTCATGAGCATATGGATGTGCAGTGTAAGTTTGGTGTGCCTAGGGTAAGTCGTTCTAAAGATATCTTGGTAACGAGAAAGCTGTGATGGTTTCGCATAAATTAAAGATGGCCGCCAAAGTTTCCAACCAATCAGGTCCAGATTCCATAGGGTTCTGCGTCACGCGCATACGGATGTGCACTGCAAGTTTGGTGTGCCTAGGGTACGTCGTTCTGAAGATATCTTGGAAACGAGAAAGGTGTGACGGACGGACGGACAGATGTACAGGACGAGGGGTAAAAAGCAGTACCAGGCCGAATTCATCAAGTACATAACCGATCTCGTCGGTGATTGGGGTTCCTCATTGCCCCATGGGTAAGAATATATTCAAAGTTGAATTATTTCCTGATTTTTCCGTCAAATGTGACCGCGAACCTTGACCTATTTACATGAAAACAAATATGGTTCACACTTGACCCACGGGTAAAATACACTCAAAGTTTGGTCTTTGTTGGTACCGATCTGTAAAGAGGAACTAGCGAATACAGGTATTGCGCCGACAACAAATGCTAACCGACAGACGACTGGACGGACGGACAAACAAAATCAGGTTTTCTTCTGTACCATGTTTCTGGTATAACTCTGATTGCATCACAGATTAACATCCCCGAATATGTATGTACAGAACTATCCACATGTACTCATACTATGAGCATAAAAATATTCATCAATAATTTCACTATTTTTGTCACTACTGCAGTGCCCTTCACTTTTTTTTTATCAAACTATTTCGATTATGGCCACGAAAAACGCTAACTCCAGATACTTGGGCGGGTAATCCCAGTTATTCTAGTATGTTTTCATCTGCATCAACCAATCAAAGTGGAGGAATACATGAACGATTAAACTGGCAGCACTGATACCATGTAAACCAATATTGCAGGTTACAGGAGTCTCTTTTGTCTCTCTGTAACATTAGAAAAGTACTCCATAGTTGTTACCTAAAGCCTGACTTAATTCAGATATATAATATATATACTAATGCCTAAAAAGTGTGTAACATATTAATCCAATTATTTTTAGGATGACATTTTTCTTGGTAAAGCACAGACACAGACGCTGAGTGGGTCAGTCCCCTGAGGATTTGAACTTAAATCTTAATCTTAATCCGATTATTTTTAGGATGACCTGTTCTTAAAGGCATAAAATGAATCTACATGTAGTGCTGGATGGGTCAGTCCAGTGGGGATACAAACATTCAGTCTATCAGAAGGGAAATGGGTGTACGCAATCAAGATCCAACTCTCCGAACTTCCTCTTCTGAGAAAGCTGAGGTGGTCGAGTTGTTTAGGCGGCTCGCATTATTTCTGGCGATTTGGTGCTTTTTCTGAGGGCGCTAGTTCACAAATCCCCACGGGACGGACCCATCCATGCTGGATGGGTCCGTCTGTTTTATCAAGAAAATGTCCTAAAATACTAAAAATAATTGGATCAGATTTAGCATCAAACCGCTACATTTTTGCAAACAGGGGCTTCGCTTGACTCCTGCATTAGGTTGTTTATGAGGGGATGTGATGCATCTGGGTTTCGAGATTGAAGATATAATCCAAGTCTGCATGTATGAAACAACGATCCAAACTGCTTCAGACCATAGTATACCACAGTCTGTGTTATGCTAATATCGTCTGCCAATCAACTAATCATTAAGGGTTTGCTAGTGTAATATTGTTGTAACAAATTGATGTCACTGTAAAAAAGTTTTCAATGGCTTTGAGATAGCAAATCACAGAAAGATGAACTCAACACACACGTTATTTAGGTTTCCTAGAGCAATAATATGCTGAACATGATAAACCGGTGAATATTTGAATAAAAAGATGGCTGAAAACCCATGTTGTGAAATTTTCCGTCAAGAAGATCTTAATTTTGGTGGTCAATTTTTTCAAAACTCCGATTCAATACCATTAACATGACTAGAGAGCTACATTAACCAAGAATACCGGTATCCTGTTTGTCGTTATACATCAATCCAGGTAAACCATGATGAAACTGTACCAAGCTAGCCACCTGATTGGCTAACAAATGTAGTTTCAAATTCGCACTAGATGCAGTCAGATATAATATTCCGTGATAATATATCCGAGTTTACTGAGATTGGTTATGCATGTAAGCTCACTCAAAATATCCAGTTTTGAGGATAAACTGCATGTAGGCCTACTTCACATCAACTATGTGCAAATTGATTGTTAGCAAGTAATATGATCAATATTTGTTCATCTGAACTAGGTACCAACAGATCTATGCTTACAAGAGCTTATAAATATCCTGCTTTCTAACACAAATTTGGAGGTATATTTCATTAGAAGTGGTATCTTGTGTGCAAAAAATTTATACAAAGGTTACGATAACAATGTTTTTACTCATATTTTCATTCAAGTACCAGGTTTGCATATACTTAGCCTGAATTATAATATGTGTGTAAATTTTCCGCTTACTGTGATTTGTTATCTCCGAGATATTGAAACTTTTTGAACAGTGACACCAATGAATCTGTTATATCCACCCAATGTCACACGTTGTATCTACATTGTATGCATGTTAAATCGACGTTGGGACTTAATTTCTAACAAAGGAGGTGTTCGCTTTAGATGGATATTTTTCCCTTCAGAGCCGCTCTCTGCTGCTCTATTGTCTCGCTTCGAGCCGGCCGGTAAATTGTGACGTAATGCTCAGGTATTCCCCAACTCTTTGTCAGAGGCGAGGCCAGTCAGATGGGAAATTCTGGTTCATATTCTCATACGGTTACCATTGGCACATATTGGCACATGCATAATTAATTGGGAAAGCAAGCGTCACCACTTGTTGAGGATTATTTTCTTAATAAAGGCCTTGATATAAGACAAGTTTAACCTTATAACTTTTCAATTCATAGTTACAACTTTCCGCTGCCCTAAGACGAAATTATATATGTTTAACAATTAATTTTTTGCTCTGCTGGATCGTCAGAATATTCAAATACTGACTGTGTGTGGTGTTGCTAGTGTGCAATTCTATTGACGAATTATAATAAAATAAGGGATTATGTGCGTTAAGGGTTCGCTGTCTTTATTTCACTTTAAAGTCCAAAATGATGAAGATGAGAGAAAAAGAAAAAAATGGGAAATTTTTTTTTCGGGTATTTGGGGATTCGAACCAAAATGTTGATTTACTTTCAATCTGTAGTCTGACACTGTAACCATTCGGCCAAGCAGCTGTTACAATTATCAAAATGAGGAATCATGTGCCGAATGGCGGTGAACCACACCCTTTCAGAACATTACAAGCGTTTTGGCATATTTCAATATCATGAAAATATGACACCTTTAACCAGAACGATTCTTCAGTATCATTTTGGATCAAATCCACCGCATTTCGATATGTAAGATTCGTTTTGGTTAAAGGTGTCATATTTTATATATGAATGGAATTCCCTTCAAGAATATCGCCAAAAATTGCAAAAACAAACAAATGCTTATTTTCTAATACTCGTAATATTTTTTGACAAATCTATTCTCGGTGAAAATTGAGAATATGAAAATTCAGTATTTTCTCTCTCAAGCTAATAACTTTGAAAGTAAACGAGAGGAAATTATATTTTCGGTTTATGAACGCAACACACTAAGGAAAAAAATACGGTCAAACCGAACATCTCCTTTCTGCGTTGAATCAATGTCGAGTGCCTGCTGGGTCAATTCTGACAATAAAAGAATCTACTGTCTGTAACACCCTTCCTATCCACGATATTTTGGTCAAAATATCAGCTGATACAATTACATTTCATTGAGCACATCAATCATCTTAACCTATTTTGTGTAACTTTCTGTCCACGTTTCAACTATATATATGCAAAATCAGAGTAAGTCGCCAATACCTGCCATGTTTTTTTAACTCTCTGCGCTGTGTGGCCAGGCCGTAAGCTTGTACTGTAACGTTGAGAAAACATCATGGTGGCCAGAAAATAACCAGCTCAGTATTGACAAATTTCTTTAATTTTGGATGTATTTATTCAAACTTTGAAAGAAAATTACACAAAAAAAGTATCAGCTGATATTTTCACCAAAACGTTGCAGATAGGAATTATAAAGAATATTGCAGCATTCAGTTTATTTTATTTGCTCTTTGCCTGTTTATTATTTTCTGTATAATGTGTCATATATGTTGATTGTTATGTCTGTGGCTACATGTGAATGCTCTTGTTGTGGTATGTAACTATACGCAATAAAGTGGATTGAATTGAATCTACATTGGATAGTAGATTCTTGCATGCATAATCAAAATCAGAAATTTGCACATTGTTCGCTCCGACCCAGAAAGACATTTGCCAAACAAGAACATCCTCGTTTGACAGTGTGTCGGAGTTGTTTTTGGTATTGAACAGTTGAAGGTCCTCGTTAGACGTAAAATTATACGGTACCTTCACTCTTTAAAATCAGAAACACTGGGATGTATTATTCTCAATGGCCTATAGGTATAGGCCTAAAAAACAGCACACTTGATCCTGACTTACTACTGTTGTTGTTGTTGAACTTATTGAGATCAACATAATCGCTTTGTTGGAGGAGCTAACCAGAAACTCTGGCTGTGATAGGTAAATTTAGGGTAAGGGGGCAGCAACAACAACCAAAAATAAAAAATAGACTCCTTAGCCGATTAACAGAAAAAGATCTACGTAAACTGCATCTCCACAGTTGCCTATATAATACTGTGGTACATCTAAACAATACATTGTACAAGTGATCAAAACCACCAGGGTGATCAATATATCGGGCATAATTTGTCGATTTTTGGGTCACCACCAAAAGCGGCTACACAGTCAAAGTTTGTCGTGTCAAAAGAGGACACGTTCACTCGCCGGTGTATTGTGTAACGTTGAAAATGAAGTTCAAAAGAAGACAGTGGACTATCACATATCAACAAACATTGAATTATTGTCTCCAAAATGCAGTTATCAGTACATAACTATGTAATCTAGCCATTTACCTCTTCTGCGCATTTGAATTCCCGAAGCAACCTCCCGCCGCCAGCACCACGGCAATCCGCCATCTTTGACCCGATCAACAACGTGTGACCGAGGACCGGTACAACTGTGTGTGTAACAAGGGGGACAACCGATATACACTCCGACACACACCAATCCGATTTAAACCGATCAAGAGAGGTCTGACAAATTAATGAAAAATTCCACCAGAGGGCAGTTTGAAATCGACGATTTAAACGTTTTAACAGTGAATCCCAACCGAGGACGTCCTCGATTGGCGGCATGTCCTCGTTTCGAAGGTGTGTATACATCTGAATGTCCTCGTTTGCCACAAAATACATACGCACACACACACGGAATTTATGATATATATCATCCAATGAAAGCGAAATGCAAACTGTATTTGCGTAGACATACCTCATTTGTATAATTGACAAGTGTCTGCTTAAACTCATGCAAGGGATGGTTTAA
Organism: Hanleya hanleyi; assembly: GCA_036873755.1. NCBI lineage: Eukaryota > Metazoa > Mollusca > Polyplacophora > Lepidopleurida > Hanleyidae > Hanleya > Hanleya hanleyi. The sequence goes on along the minus strand of JAVTVY010021529.1, from coordinate 957 downwards.
GGGCAGAGGCATATTTGTCTTCGCAGTCATCGATTTGTAATTCCATTTCTATGTGCAAAAACTGTGTCAATAAAATAATTGACGTTTGTCAATAACTGTTTTGAGTTATGTCTCACTTACTGAACGTACGTGGCATTGAATGGGAACGAGTATTTATTTTGAATAACATCTGTAAGTTGAACAACGCCATAATTACATGCAACATAGACTGTATTCTTCTCATGGAAATGCCGATGTCATCATAGATAAACCAATCATGAATACCAGACAGGCGAAATCCGAGAGGTTAAATTTCGATTACAGCTAATATCTGCAATTAGGAGATCGTGCCGCGGCGTGTTAATATGTCGGAGTATCTGACAGGAAGACACAATACAATACCCCGACTGCATTCTTCTGGAAGGCATTGATCTCGAAGACCAAGAGTGAGTTCTTTGTTGTTCTGCATCTCAGCGATTTAACCCTATCATGCCTGTGTGGTATTTTTTACGTATGTAGGCAAGACGCATTCCTCTTAATACTTCCCTCCTGAGCTAGGCAGCTGTAATTTCTCACAATATGTGTTGGGGTCAAACCCTAACAGAAAATGAAACAAATAGTCCATGAGCCAGACCAGATATCGGTACCACCTGAGGTGGCAAATTCTCATTATGTTTTTTTGGAAGTCCTATATCCATAGATGCAAAAAAAACTTTGAAAGCAATCCGAGACTCACAGCTTAATGGTAGTAATCACCTCTTAAAGATGGCCACCAGAGTCCAATCTGAGGGACCAGATTTGGGGGTAGGGGAACTATAAAGTTGAATATCTTTGCAGATAATAGTGATATAGTGACATTTGGCCACTCAAAATGTTGGTAATCTGATCCTCTATACGTTGGTATCTGTTATATGCAAATATGTCAATTATGTAGGTCACCACAGGTCAAAAGGTCACTAAATCTGACCCCTGTCTAAA
>JAVTVY010021528.1:0-95871 GCA_036873755.1 Hanleya hanleyi | reverse complement strand
CATTGTCTTCCTTCATGAAATGATACGTCTTCGTAGTTACAGTAAGATAAGCAATATCATTAGTTTTCGGAGTTCATGCAATGGAGTCATCAGCCATAGATATTTTAGGACAATAGGACATTGCATGGCCTATTCTTTCTGTACCTTCTGAACTTCGAGCTCTGGTGACAGGCGTGGACAGAGGACACACATATTGATTAAAAGAATAAAATTTAATCAAAATCTAATCAGAATTACCCGTAACACTGTTACAATATTACAATATTACAATTGCAATGTTGAAAATTGCAGGCCCCTGGCATACAGGCAACGGGTGCTTTGCGTCAGAATCTTAATTTTGTGTGGTCATTAGCTTGCGAATTAAATTTAAAACCTAATTGTTTTGCTGAATCATTCAGTCGGTATGGTCGCACGGCATCTATTCGTCCGATCATGGACTTCAGCTTAGCCATTTCTGTTCATTCATGGATCATTCAGCATTCTCTTCCTCATCAGAAACTCCTTCGTCTTCATCAGATGATGCAACCTCTAACCTTTCGTCACTCTCGTCATTCTCCAATTCATCCGAGTCAGTTTCTTCCTCCGGAACCATCGTTTCCGGTAGCTGTTGGCCTTCAAACCAGATTGGGGTGTAGGCTCCCTCAATCAGTTCCCATCCATCTTTCTCTGAAGGGTGTTGCTGAATGGTGACTTCATCGGCATGTGTCCCCATTCTGGAAACGAATGCAGCTCTCTTGATATGGGTGATGATTTCAGATTCACACGGCGGTATTCCGCTTGCATCAATGCCCTTAAGTTTGTCCAAGGGGTTCTTTCCAGTGGACTTGGGTCGGTATACCTTTTCAAAGGCCTGGAATCTGCATTTGTTGAGGGAGGTACCTTCTTTCTTTGCCCCGTAGATCGTTTTCCAACAGCACGCGGCCATTCGTGCTGTTGGAAAAAGACAAGGAGGTACAGAAGGCATTCAGAGACATAGGAACAGATGCAGACCCAAGCCAAAGGAGTCAGGAGATCTTGCTGAAGTACACAGCGACGACGATCTACGGGGCAAAGAAAGAAGGTACCTCCTCAACAAATGCAGATTCCAGGCCTTTGAAAAGGTATAACGACCCACGTCCACTGGAAAGAACCCCTTGGATAAACTTAAGGGCATTGATGCAAGCGGAATACCGCCGTGTGAATCTGAAATCATCACCCATATCAAGAGAGCTGCATTCGTTTCCAGAATGTGGACACATGCCGATGAAGTCACCATTCAGCAACACCCTTCAGAGAAAGATGGATGGGAACTGATTGAGGGAGCCTACACCCCAATCTGGTTTGAAGGCCAACAGCTACCGGAAACGATGGTTCCGGAGGAAGAAACTGACTCGGATGAATTGGAGAATGACGAGAGTGACGAAAGGTTAGAGGTTGCATCATCTGATGAAGAGGAAGGAGTTTCTGATGAGGAAGAGAATGCTGAATGATCCATGAATGAACAGAAATGGCTAAGCTGAAGTCCATGACCGGACGAATAGATGCCGTGCGACCATACCGACTGAATGATTCAGCAAAACAATTAGGTTTTAAATTTAATTCGCAAGCTAATGACCACACAAAATTAAGATTCTGACGCAAAGCACCCGTTGCCTGTATGCCAGGGGCCTGCAATTTTCAACATTGCAATTGTAATATTGTAACAGTGTTACGGGTAATTCTGATTAGATTTTGATTAAATTTTATTCTTTTAATCAATATGTGTGTCCTCTGTCCACGTCTGTCACTAGAGCTCGAAGTTCAGAAGGTACAGAAAGAATAGGCCACGCAATGTCCTATTGTCCTAAAATATCTATGGCTGATGACTCCATTGCATGAACTCCGAAAACTAATGATATTGCTTATCTTACTGTAACTACGAAGACGTATCATTTCATGAAGGAAGTCAATGATAACCTGAACAGGCTGACATAAATGGACATATTACTCGTTCTTAAGTGGATTTTTTCCTCACATGGATACTTAAGAATAACTTTTTCTGATTCAGGGATGCTAGACAATCGTTTTGACGTCGGTTTTGTGGATGTACTCAATTATGACCGATAAACTGGACCTGGGGTCATGGAGTGCATTTCTACCTATTTCTCGTTCTTAAGTGGATTTGTACATCACATGGACACTTAAGAATGAGTTTTTCGTATTCAGGGTTCCCAGACGAACATTTTAACATAAGGTTTACGGACGTACTCGATCATGACCGATAAAATTAAAATCTCTAGGGGGGTCAAAAGGGTACATTTTTGGAGCTTAATTGTGTTTTTAAGCCATGAAGGCACAATAAAATTAAAAATTTAACAAGTGATTCTTATTCCTCATGATTAGACCTTCACAATAAACCAAATTTCAATTTCCTACCCAAAGCGGTTGCAGAGAAATGGCGGATTATGTCATTCCCGAAAACGTAATTAGGTCAATTATTGACCTTTGACCCGTTCTTAAGTGGATTAGTGCATGGAGTTGCAACTTAAGAATCAGCATTTCGTAATCAGCATATCGTAGAGTACATTTGGGCAAAAATTCATCCTCGTACTCAACATGACCGATAAAAGCCATAATTAGCGTTAATTAGGCCGTTCTTAAGTGGCTTAGTACATTAGCTGGAAACTTAAGAATCGGCTTTTTGCAATCAGACTCCCATGAAGAACATATTAACTGAGTTTGGTCCTCGTACTCAACCATGACCGATAAAATCAATTTTGGGGGTACTTTGAGAGTGCCCCCAGGGGGCTGTGCACGAGTGCCAAACTTAAGAATCCACATTTTGGGGTTCCCACCCATAGTCCTACACATTCCAGGTGTCAAACCTTTCGTACTCGACATGGCCGATAAACCTCTGCTAGCTCCCAGACTATCACACCGCTGAACCGGCACAGGTTCGAGCCCATGCAGCTGGTCCATGTGTGAAAGTTTGTCAGTTACTTGCCGAAGGGCGGTGGTTCTCTCCGGGTACTCCGGCTTCCTCCATCAACCAAACTGACTGTCACCATATGAGTGAAACAAACTTGAGCGTGACATTAAGCCAAATTCCCTCCTCCTCTAATAAAAGGCAATCCTCCCAAAATTTTGCGCAAATGATGAGGCATTTACAGTAAATGATGAGGCATTTACAGTAAATGATGAGGCATTTACAGTAAATCCTCTACTAATTCAATCAACCCAAATTTGTGTAAACCCACAATTTTATTTACAAATTCAATCAGTCCAATATATTTGATCACCCTCTTAAATTAGTAAACCAGTGCTGGCCATCAGCAAAATGCAGGTGAGCTAGCGAATACTCTCCAAGTTTCTTCAGGTGAGCAGTGGAGAGCAATATCAAGATATTCACACTGTCAGTATTAGCAACAATTTATTTAAGGAGAGTGACAGATAGCTCTCCTTCCAAATCCTCTAGGTGAGTGGGGCAAGAGGAGAGTGATCACTCGTCTTTCATGTCCAGCTCTGTATACTATATATTGGATAATCTTCTTTATTTGGAAAAAATAATTTCCACTTTCTGTTCCAATGAATCCTCTTTCTTTTCCCCCTGATTTTATGATGGGAAATTTCACTTCCTGTGATTAAATTATTAGGATTTAGCATAGGTGATAAACCAACTTGAAGATATCACTGTAAAGTCTCTAGAAGATGTTCTGATGTGATCAAAGTTATTATATTTGCCAGATATTGTCAAACAAAAGTACCCGTCATCCAAATTCTTTTATTTAACTGACTTCAAAATGTGGTCTAAAAGTAACTACACTTATCCCTCATTATAACACGGTTCCCCAACTTGAGTGTTATAATGAGGGACAAGTGTATACATGTACCATTAGAAATGATGTGGCACAGTTTAGCGAGATATTGGCCTCCATCAGGTGTAGTTGAAGTGCCAAATGGAATCGCATACTGCTTAATTGAAAATTCTGCTTACTTGAATGAGTTGCGAAATGACAATTCCATCGTCATGATCTGACTGAAATAGTGTTGAAAGCGATGTTAAATCATATTTACTCACTCACTCACTCATTTGCCACATACATGTACCTAGTTCTGGTTATTACTTTGAGACCACGCAGTGGTGGCTTAATGGTTATAGCATCAGCCTAAAATAAACACAAAATTATGCGGCTATATTTTGGGTAACTGGAAACAATTTTGCTGCAGACAGCCTAAATAGCTAAAAAGGTTTTGAAAACTACACATTCTGTGACAATCTGTATGTGTATGTTCTTGAGTGACAGGAAATAAATTGATCCAAGTCCTGGATGTGATGTGGTCAGTGCGAGCTGAATAGTTTGTATTCCGCAGCCCATATGTACAATATCGCAAACTGTCAATCTGGAATAAGCTAGCTTTCATTCCACAGCAGTCTGTTACAGTTAATTTCATTGGATCCAATAGCATGAGCAGCAAATTGCGGTTGAAATCGTACACATAGAATAGTGTATGCTTGACAAGTTGAGATATTTTTTCTCTCATCAGCCTGCTCGGCATGCTAATTATTTTCTTCCGCCCGATTAGAAACTATCGCTCGCTGCTGTTTCTGTTAGCCGTGTGACGACCATATATGCAACACGCTGACTGCATGGATTCAAGGATGCATGGCTTCACCATGTGGCCTGCTGAAAAAAAAAATCAGATCATATTAAGGGGGATTTCCCTCAATTAACACATTGATAAATCAATTACCCTAATCCTGTAAGCCCTCACGGATACGTACGAGATCAAACTACACCTGGCATTTACTGAGTTTTCCTCCGCAGTCTCTGCTGTTTGTAAAATTTGGGAGAGCTGTTGATTACTCTTCTAGATTTTGTATTGCGAGAGTGATCACTGTATTGAGAGGGTGATTCACTCTGGTCAGTATTACTCACCATCACATTTTCATTTTCCAGGAGAGTAATCAATAACTCTCCTGGAGGAATAATTAAGCGAGTGATAAAGAGGGAGAGTGATCACTCTGCTTAACCCTACCTGGCCGGGGGGAAGGCAAGGCACTTTCCGCCATTTTGGCCTCGGGGTATTGTCGTCGCCATGTACGTCCGTCCGTCCGTCCGTCCGTCCGTTACCGCATTTTAGGCAAAACCGCTTGAGACACAACCACCAAATTTTCAATACTTACTTATCTAGTGCTAAGCCAGACGCCTATCGAAAGTGGCTCCCCTCGACCCATATTTTACAGAGTTCTGCCCCTTTACAGATATATTAATTTCTATTTCTGTCCTATATGCCTGAATGTAACCAGCTATATCTGCAGAACTGTGTTCGGTATAGCTACTATATTTTGGAAACTTATTTATATTGTTGTATTCTACAAGCCAACAAAGGATTACTCGCCTCGGCTTATGGAGTTATGCCCCTTTCGGTTGTAGTAATCTCCGATTTTGTTATTTGTATCTGAATGTACAAGTTATTTCTGCAGATCCGTGTTCGATACAGCTTATTCGTCTCGGTTCTCATTTCACAAAGTGCTAAGTCAGACGCCTATCGAAAGTGGCTCCCCTCGGCCCATATTTTACAGAGTTATACCCCTTTACAGATATATTAATTTTTATTTCTGTCCTACATGCCTGAATGTAACCAACTATATCTGCAGAACTGTGTTTGGTATAGCTACTATATTTTAGAAACTTATTTATATTGTTGTATTCTACCAACCAACAAAGGATTACTCGCCTCGGCTTATGGAGTTATGCCCCTTTCGGATGTAATATTCTCAGATTTTGTTATCTGTAGCTGAATGTACAAGTTAGTCTGTAAATCCGTGTTCGGTACGGCTTATTTGTCTCGGTTCTTATTTTACAGAGTGCTAAGTCACATGCATATCGAAAGTGGCTCCCCTCGACCCATATTCTACAGTTATGCCCCTTTACAGATATATAATTTTTACCCCTCGGCCAACTTTGGCCTAGGGGTATTGTCGTCATCATGTACGGCTGTCCGTACGTCCGTACGTCCGTCCGTCCGTTACCGCGATATCTACAGAACCGTTTCATGCATGGCAACCAAACTTGTTACATCTATTTATCTTCACGTAAATCAGAAGCCTATCGAAAATGAGTCATCTCGGACAATATTTTGCAGAGTTATGCCCCTTTTTACAAATAAAAATCCATTTATGATTTGTTATTGTGATAATTTCAGAACCGTTCCATATACGACATCCTAACGTGATACAGTTGTTTCTCTTGACCTGAACTAAATGCCTATCGAAAATGAGTCGTGTCAGAAAGTATTTTGCAGAGTTATGCCCCTTGTCCATTTATGATTTGTTATTGTGATAATTTCAGAACCGTTCCATATACAACATCCTAACGGGATACAGTTGTTTCTCTTGACCTGAACTAGATGCCTATCGAAAATGAGTCGTGTCAGAAAGTATTTTGCAGAGTTATGCCCCTTGTCTAATAAAATCCACTAATTCCTATGTTAAGTTTGCATATAATTTCTATATCATGTTTGTATACTATCATAGTATCACATTTATTTATTGATTGGATGACTGATTTATTGATTTATTCTCTTACACAATGCGAAGAACAAATGTATATCTATAGTGTATGTATTTATTCCAGAAACAAATTAATTTAAGGGGAGGAAAACATTTTTTTTTTTCAAAGAAAGTACACTTACAATACCAGGGGTAAATATTTCTTCCCACAAGCCAATCAATTGGTAGAGACACCCTTACATTATAATAGCTGGGGTTCAGAGCCGAGGGGTTTCGATAGCGCAGCTTCATGTTCTGTTTCTGTCCTATATGCCTGAATGTAACTAACTACCGGTATATCTTCATCATCCAACATAGAACTATCTCTTCCCCAATTCACACAACACATGGGTCTCTATCACTTGGGGAAAGCCGAGGGGTTTTGATTAGATCAATCTCATGTTGCTCCTATCTCCGGAACGACAAAAAATTGAGAGCTGAAAATCCATGACTTTTTAGATTATCATATTGGGGCATTTTGCATGACCCCCCTATTCGCATAATCTTCCTAGCAGAGGATCATGAGTAAATTTAAAATGGCGGCCATGTGGGGTACCAGAAAAAAAGATGTTTTCGTCATATTTCTTCAACATTTTTGATTTTTTGTATGGAAAAGTGGTAAAACCTATTTTATATCCTATCAGTTTATTATTTACTAATTTATCATGCAGTTTTCAGTTTTTGCAAAGACAAAACAAATATAAATCCAAAATTTTGACCGAAAAATTGTAAAAAAAAAAAAATGCTCTTTTTGAAAATGACGTCACAATGACGTCATCATGGTGGCCATCTTGGATTTTTAACATTTTTTTTGTAGAGCTTGACCCAAAGATATAGTGTGGTAAGTTACAGCTCTCTAGCTTTAGCGATAGTGAGAATATATAGGGAGAGGGCAAGCCTGGAAATAATTTTTTCATTGGTGCCTGACACTTTGACAGGCATCAATAACTTGGTGCCTGACATTTGGAATTTGGTGCCTGACAAAGGTATCGGGCCTTGTTAAGACTATTTCGTAATCAGCACTACAAATGATAACCTACTACAGCTTACAACTGTACTATGACCAAAAATAATTCCTTATAATTATTATGATCAGCTAAAATGAAATAAATTTGACAGCATGATTAACTTTTTCGAATTTCTGTATTCAAGATGTGTTTTTGCTGAAAAACTTTATACAGCACGACAGATGTTTGTCCTATTATCATGCAAATTAGATAGATGACCATATTTTTTTTTACTACCGTTTGATGGAGATATATATCTGTGTGCGCCTCAAGAGGATTTTGCTGAATTCGTTATGTGAACTGATTTATTGAGCAAAAACGACTTTTTTTTTACCTCCATTTTAGAGAGCGGGATTCCCCTAGACCAGGCTTACAGTTTTACCATAATTTGTACCTTCTACACAAAGTACAGATGTTTTACCTAAATTTTACCTGGCTGAAAACCAAGGCTTTTAGAATAGAAACACATTGCGATTTTATGACGCTGCGACATGAATAATCATTACGTACTTGCAGTACAGTATATTCCATTAAAACTACTATCTTTTTCTTTAATGTATTTTACCAGATCTGGTACATTAGGATGTTCCTGGTGTTACTGAACTTAACATTGGCGTACATTTCTAATTCAGTGAACTAATGGTTTTGCATTAATTCTATCAATTAATTTTTTTTATTTTTTATTCCAACAGCTCCACCAGATCCACCCGTCGATGTACAGATTATTAACTGCCTGGCGCATTCAGGAGAACTCCTGTGGCGCCCAGGTAGCGACAACGGTGACGCGATTTCAAACTTTATTGTGCAATTTAACACATCATCAGACCCTGATCACTGGTACGATTACTATGAGGAAATACCCCATTATGTAAGGACTACAGTGGTCAATTTATTTCCATGGGGGAACTACTCATTCCGCATGCTTACGCGGAACTCAGTGGGCTTAAGTACGCCCAGTCTCGCGACCAGGAAAATGTGCACCACCCCTCCTGATCACCCAGATGGAAACCCTGAAAACGTACGGACTCTTACCAATAAAAAAGGGAAATTAATCATCGAATGGACGGTAAGTTGAATTAATCTCTCGTGCATGAATATAATTTTTCAGGCCATAACGATTTACCAGTAGCCTCCCCTGACCTGGAGCATCGTACTACTACTGGACAGTCAGCAGTTCAGTTCGACCAGTCGGTCCACAAAATTCATACCGTAGTCTATACTGGTGTAGGAAAGTTTCAAATTATCACTCCAATAATCAGCAAGACGCTACTCGGCTCTGGACCAATTTTACTGCATGACACTGAAGAGCTCTTTCTGTCTTTGAGATGTGCCAGGCCAGCATGGTCTTGACTGTTCAAACATGCATATTATCTCTGTTTCAATATTTGGCAAGAGACTCCAGAATTGATTGGCCGAATACATAAAATAATATCGAGTTTAATCCGGTGAGGTCAGAACCCTCGTTAGATACTGCTTGTGGGGAAAATCCGGATAAATCAAACGTGATAGGGAACATCCATCAAAGCTGGTTGTGACTCATCAAAACCTGCACCTCTTCAGTCTCCTGTCTGTTCCGGAGCCCAACACTGCAATTAGCAGGAATTAATATATAAGTGCACAGCTATGGCTATTGTAAATTGGCTTGATGTCCCTACAGCCTTTTAGTTTTCTTCATCTCACTCTGCTCCAGGATGAAGAATTGCCTGGAAAACGGAAATCGTAAAACGGCACGTTTGAGTCACCTCGTTCATCAACACTTGGAAACAATGGAGTCCACTTCTGACACCATCAGAGAAATGAAAACGTTAAATTGTCATAAACGCGTTAGAATGTACAAGATGTTCGAGAAGATGTTTGAATGCTGATGGCTTTAATATAGAAGGTTATTCTTCCAAGAACAGCTTGGAAGTGAATGAAAATGTAGCGAACCCCCATTCCTTTCATGGAGACATAACATAATTGGGAACATCCATTTTGGAAAATGGTCCCAATGATGTCTGTAAATTGCTTGAAGAGATCCGTAAGATGCCAAAAATTCATTCTCTCAGTGCTTAGTACAATATTGGTACATGCTATTTTGGAGAATTGTCAAAATATACAGTGAAACCTATGTAAACTGACCATGCTTGGGACGAGATTATAGTAGCACTCTTGACATGGTTCTCGTTTAGAAAGTTATAAATACCTTAATTTAAGTATTGGGACCAAAAATAATGTCGGTATTACAGGTTGGTCGGTTTATCCAGGTGTCAGTATTCACAGGTTTAACTGTGGCTGAAAGAAAGCAAAGTTAGACAAGTCCCCAACCTACATGTACATGTAAGCACCTGTCCCCACACAGTCATTTGTTAAATGCACATTTCATGTATTAAAAATATTCAGTTATTATTTATGCCCTGTGATGAAAATAATCCATTACAGAAGTGACTGTGAACCGATAAGAAATTTATTATCTGTCAAAATAAAATATAACTGTCGCTTTCCCATCATGAATTTGGTAAAGAGGTTCAAGGAATAGCAATATTTAATAAACATCATTGATATTGCATATCAGCTGCTTGGGGCTGTTTGAGTTAGCTGGTTTGAGAGTACAATGGCCTCCAACTGAGACGATCCTCCCGCAATTATGCTCGTTATCTTATTAGCTATGGGGCGTGAAGTAGAGATGTGTTAGCTGTACAGGATTGTAGCCATAGCCTGATGTGACACCCAAGTTGCAGTCTGTAAGACATCATGGTCCCTCAACAGTATGGTATAGAATGCAGGTTATTGAAAGGGGCTACATGCTGCTCCCCATCCCAACTGAGTTGTGACAGATATATGATAACCCACAAACATCGCCAAAATGTGCTTAATTTCAGCACAAAAAAAGTCGAAATTATAAAACCCCCTGGGGTGAGTTTGGGGTATGCTGAAGTCAACAATTTAAATTCCCTCTTCCTCCCCAACTTCTTTCTTATATTTGGGATGTCCCAATTGTAACCTCAAGGAGATTATGGCTTTGTTGACTTTGTTAGTATACAAAACAATCAAATTCTGATTAATTATGTCCTAACTGGACTCCTAGAAAAAGAGTTCTGAAAAAGGGAATAAAAAGTTTTGTTCCACATTGTTAATGTCAAACGTCCTCATGTGCCTGCATAAAAGTAAGTGCGAAATAAAACTGTATAAGCCTATAGATGTGCTAATGGTAACTATTGTTTGAGTGGCTTGTAAATAATAAATGTCTGCCATAATAAACAGTTCCATCATCATCTCCATGATTCCTGATAGATTATGCTACTAATATTACTTACAAATGTATACATTACGAAGATAAACATACATCATTTACATATAATTATCACCTCTGTGTTTACACAATTCTCTAGTTTATGTGTCATAAACATTTAAGTCATTTGAATACTGTTCAATGAATGGATTGTGTGGGTGTAGCTCCACAGTGGCACTCCAGCAGCTTTTCTAGGAAAATGATATCATAGTCATCATTAACCAAATATTGAAATATGAGAGGTCAATAAAATTCATCTGAAAAACGATTGACAAGATATGATTACAATTATTATCAGAGGTTTGGTAAGGGGAGATAATCTGCTACTGACAGGATGTATACAGGTACAGGTTTCGATGACAAGAAATTCGTGTATGAATAAAAATAATAGATATGACATACAATACATATACATTGTACTTTCACACATTCAGTATCCAATCCTACCAGGTGGTGCTGTATCGATTAAGGCCGCAGATATTTACTCGCACACACTGGCATTTGTCGTCGTATTATCATTACTGTTAACATAATCAACATACATGTATATATTATTGGAAAGCTGTGGTTTCAAATATGCAAGGGGCCCTCGGTGGTCGAGCAGTCCAAAGCGCTTCGCTGATGACCGCTAGCTTCACACCGCTGAACCGGCAAGGGTTCGAGCCCAGCTGGTCCATGTGTAAAAGTTTGTCAGTTACTTGCCCACAGGTGGTGGTTTTCTCCGGGTACTCCGACCGACTTCCTTCACCAACCAACCAAACTGACTGTCACCATATGAGTAAAACAACCTTTGAGTGTGACATTAAGCCACCCCCCCCCCTCCCCAAAGAAATATGCAAATATAGTGGTTGTGAGATTGATAGATATGAAGTTATTCCAATTTAAATGTCAAATTTTCCATTTGAAAAGTTGTTAACTTTCCCGAATAGAACAACCCTTCAACAAAATATTGGTGCCTCAAATTCTTTTTTTATTTGGCCCAGATCTTTTTCTGTGGAATTTTATGTGTTTTCTATTGGATAAAATTGGACAAAATGCAATGGGCACACTTCGAGCGTTAATATCTCAGCAACTAGGACATTTAGAAAGCTTTTCTTTTCACCTAGTTCAGAATACATGTAACTATGCCAAATTTTGAACCCACATGATGAATACTTTTAGAGAAATAAATGGTTTTACTTATTAAACTGGAGAAACCAAAGCGATTAACAGATTAAGGCCTATTAATTAACTGATAATGATGAGTTTGTTTGAGACACTTAGGGTGATTTACCAGTACTCAATCCAGTGAACATTTTGCCACTGATAAGAAGATTTTGAAGGTTAAAATTGCACCTATGAGTAAACATCATGTATTCACGAAAATAAATTCACCTGGAGAAAGAATTAATATAGTACTATTGTGCAATAAAAAAAAATGTCCAATTTTGACACCCAGATCTGTAATATTACCCATACAGTGGTACTACTGTAATTCAGAGAGGAGATTTTAGTTTGTGTCTAAATCCAAGGACCGCTGGCCATTGCTTCAATAGTTAACAGGCATTTCCAGTTGTGATTTCTCTCACAGGGTCAATGGTTAAAACATGGCAGCATTGGTACAATGTACATAGATGTTTAGGCTGGAAAAATCGAGAAGAAGCAGCTTAACTCTCTGTTGAAATACTTGAGACCATATAAGACACAGACATACTGGAGTTGAATTGACAACCAGAACAGGCATTTCTGAGGACATTTGTGTTATCACAAAAGATTACACCGGATTACCTTTCGATTGGACAAACAAAGATTGAAAGCATGCTGGGATGTATCGGCTGGGCATATTAAACCTGAAATTAATTCACAATGGCTTCTTCGCCAAGCTTTTTTTGTCCGGCTCGCCCGGTCCCTTAATCGGCTGAGCTCCGATAACGATTTGAAAACACGAGGTAAACACGGGTGGGATAGAAGCCATGGGAGTAGACAAGGAAATTCCATTTGTATTTAGTGTTTAAATAAGTATCTTACACTCAGACCATAGGTTTTGATAAATCCTCGGAAAAATGGTAAAACCATGATCTATAGTCTACACAGGTCATATTTACGCACGAGAATCTGAGCTTACTTAACGTGTTTTTGATGGATTGGCTGGTATTAATTAGGATGACAGATTGAATCCAGTGAATGAGTCTCTAATTACATGTATTATGAATGCAGGATGTACATACAGTAAAGTCCCTTATATAATCAATGGAATTTAGCATTAAAAACTGTTATTCTTCATGATGATTGTATAGCCATTCAGAATATTTTTCTCATACCCTAGAAGGCTACATGTGCCTACCTACTCATATTATTTCAGAGTGAAAAAGTGAGTATTTGTCCCCCCGACAGAAATCCTTTGATAAAAACCTACCTATTCTTTAGGTGAAATCAATTTTATTTTTTGTTTCATGGGTGGTTTTTTTCTTTCTCGAGACTGAAGGTGATAATAAAAATAAAACTGGACATTTGAAGTTCGTTCCTTTTTTTCTTCTGTGTGTGGATCAGTTTCTAGTTGTCTGGCCATGTCCATAATTAATGTCTAGATAGTATCTCCTCTGACCACGAAACAAAAAATAATATTGGTGTGGCCATAACGTTGCACAAATATATTTTTTGTGAATGGCATTGCTGCCCAAAGTACTTCAGGAGGATGGACAGGTGTTCTACAATTTCATACATCATACCTTAATTAGGCCACTCCAAAAAATTGATTCTGCTCAACAAGCACATCATCATGCGCTGTAGGTTTGACCCTTCTTTCGAACATTCAGGTACTCCAGCAAATTTATTTGTCTTTGATCAAACTGAGTATTTAACAGGACAGATTATTTCATGGCTGTTAAGTGTTTGAAGAGCTTATTGAATGCAGCAATGAGTACTCCAAACATAATATCAGGGTTTCATACACGTCGTGTTTTGACACCAGTATTCGGTGTCAAAACTCCCGTAAAAACTCAATTTTGCCACCAAAAAACTGAAGTCTGAGTGTTTTAGAAGGGAAAAACTGAAATTTTGGGAAAAAACTGAAGTCTCCAAAGGCCAATACTTCGTAATTTCTTAATTTATAATCGAAAGATACTGCGGACAAACAATCGGGAAATGGGGAATACCAGAAAAAAATAGGTCGGCATCTTCGGTCATTTCCGTGTGATTCGGTACCGCTCAGTTAAACTTCGGTTTGCCGACCGCTAATTATTCATGTCCGTTTCCCGAACTGTTATCGGGGTCATGCCGTCGGTAACCCTAAAGCCTGTAATCATACTAAATGTATGTGGAGGTTTCCGAATTGCGCTGTGTGGCGGAAAAAAATAGCTGGGAAAGTTTGACACGTGGGAATGAATAAGCCCCCAAAGACGTCTAACTCTCCTTGGAATGGACTGGTAAATATCTGACCATCGCTGAATAGTATTTATGATAAAGCAGACGATGTAATCTTCGCATAGGGCATTTGTTTTCACTCAAAGTTGAACGATCTTGTCGTGTTGTTGTTGTAAAGAAACTGGCATGTCGTTCGCATGTACGCATTGTACGATGTTGAAACTGAAACCAAAGTTTGATAGTACCGTAGTTTATAAAGTTTAAATGGATAATTCAAAGACAGCGAACTGATTTAGCCACAATATAAACCTGACTAGATCATTCTGTGATTTAAAGATACATAAAGAAGACTTGAAAAATTTTTATACTGTCAAAACTTTTTTTAAATTTAATGAGATGGTGCAAACATGGAGGTAAAATCGGATCAGATTTTTACCTCCATGGTGCAAACAAACCAAAACAACTGAAGTTGATTTTTAAAATTACTAGACTAGGCATCCATTTTCTGGCATTGAATTTAACTGATCTGTCTATTATCCTGAAACAAGTGTCCCGCATTAGGGCAGCACAGAAACATTTCAAATGCTTGCCCCATCAACAAAAGTCTGGCGTACTGCATTTACATGATTTAGGTCAAACGACACGTTATGGGCAAATCCATTCTTTCAATAAGGGTGGTCAAGTCAAACTGTTTGGCACTTATTTGCAGCCTTCAATAACCAAACATGGTAAACTTATGTATCTGTCTAGAGTCCGCATTATCCTATCAAAAGTGAGCCAGCTGCCTTCGCGCAATAGTTTACAAAATTGTGCGCCTTTTCAAGCAGAATTCTCTAATTCATTTCATTTTATGAGTTTATGGTCGCCAAGGACTAGCTGCAGTTATGACAATTGCTTGTCTTCAATCGTGTAATTTTTTTGGCATTGTCTTTTCATCTCTCTTTTTTTAATTTCTCTTTTGAATCTAACCCTGGAGTTGTACTGGACTTTTAATTTTAGTCTGAATATTTGACAAATTTCACATCAAATCTTTTGAAAAAGTTGAAATTCCCACGCAAAAATTATAATGTAAGATTTTGAAAGGGAAGTCTGGTCCAGATCCAAGTGGTTTTTAATTAGCGTAGCTGAACCGTTTCAAAACTTGCATACTTAAATTGGACATCGTGATGTCAACTGACATATCAACTGATACATCGTGATACGATTTCATTCAAAATTACTAAGTTTGTAATTTTAAAAATTAATTTGAATTGCCTTGTGTAATCTTGTATTGTTGACATCCACAATGTGACATAATGTGCTGAAAATAGATGGTATCTTAGACCTTGGTAAATTAAGAACATAAAACTGAAGATGTTAAATTATCTGTTTGTTGCTTTATTTTCACAATTCAAATACATAGCGGTATTGACAGGCTCCATTGATGGTCGTATGAAAATTTGTTATATACATTACTCATGGCGGTTGCAAAATTAGAAATAAACTCAATAGAAGTCTGTTGGCCGGCGACAAAAACGTAAAAATACTCAATTCAGGTGAAAAAAATATTGAATTTTCAGTATCCGGTGGCAAAAATTTGGACTTCTATGAAACCCTGAATATGATTTGACTCGATGAGACTTTTTGTGGAGAGAAAAATAAAGCTGCCACATCCCACAGAATGAGTGTTTATATAACTGGCACATCCTACAAGATCAGGAGCACATCCCACAAGAGCAGCATCTGTTATAACTGCCACATCCCACAGGATGAGTGTTTATATAACTGGCACATCCTACAAGATCATTGACACCACCCACTGCAGCAGTTCTCTGTTGTAACTGCCAAACCCACAGGATGGGTGTTATTTGTATAACTGACATATCCTACATGATCAGTGGCACATCCCACAAGAGCAATACCTGCTATAACTGCCACATCCCACAGGATGGGTGTTACTTGTATAACTGACATATCCTACATGATCAGTGGCACATCCCACAAGAGCAGTACCTGCTATAACTGCCACATCACACAGAATGGGTGTTATTTGTAAAACTGACATATCCTACATGATCAGTGGCACATCCCACAAGAGCAGTACCTGTTATAACTACCACATGCCACAAGATGAATGGTATACATGTAACTGGCACATCCCTAAAGATCAGTGGCACCACCCACAACAGGAGTTACCTGCTATAACTGCTACATCTCACAGGATGAGTGTTATTTGTATAACTGACATATCCTACATGATCAGTGACACATACCACACGAGCAGTACCTGTTACAACTGCCACATCTCACAGGATCAGTGGTATGCATGTAACTGGCACATTCCACAAGATCAGTCAGTGGCACCATAACTGGCCAATACTACAAGATCAGTGGCATATCCCATGATGAGTGTTTTGTATGTTACTGGCACATCCCACAAGATCAGTGGGACCATGACT
The DNA here is from genome assembly GCA_036873755.1 of Hanleya hanleyi. NCBI lineage: Eukaryota > Metazoa > Mollusca > Polyplacophora > Lepidopleurida > Hanleyidae > Hanleya > Hanleya hanleyi. The sequence continues at coordinate 79,302 of JAVTVY010021528.1, read as the reverse complement.
GACCCATCCTACAAGATCAGTGGCACAGCCCATGATGAGTGTTATGCATGTAACTGGCCCATCCTACAAGATCAGTGGCACATCCCACAAGATCAGTTGCACCATACATGTAACTGGCCCATCCTACAAGATCAGTGGCACATCCCATGATGAGTGTTATGCATGTAACTGGCCCATCCTACAAGATCAGTGGCACATCTCACAAGATCAGTTGCACCATAACTGGCCCATCCTACAAGATCAGTGGCACATCCCACAAGATCAGTTGCACCATACATGAAACTGGCCCATCCTACAAAATCAGTGGCACATCCCATGATGAGTGGTATGCATGTAACTGGCCCATCCTACAAGATCAGTGGCACATCTCACAAGATCAGTTGCACCATAACTGGCCCATCCTACAAGATCAGTGGCACATCCCACAAGATCAGTTGCACCATACATGTAACTGGCCCATCCTACAAGATCAGTGGCACATCCCATGATGAGTGTTATGCATGTAACTGGCCCATCCTACAAGATCATTGGCACATCCACAAGATCAGTTGCACCATAACTCACCCATCCTACAAGATCAGTGGCACATCTCATGATTAGTATTATGCATGTTACTGATACATCATACAAGATCAATGGCACATCCCATGATGAGTGTTATGCATGTAACTGGCCCATCCTACAAGATCAGTGGCACATCCCACAAGATCAGTTGCACCATAACTGGCCCATCCTACAAGATCAGTGTCACATCTCATGATTAGTGGTATGCATGTTACTGATACATCATACAAGATCAATGGCACCGTAACTGGCCCATCCTACAAGATCATTTGCACATCTCGCAGGATCAGTTGCACCATAACTGGCCCATCCTACAAGATCAGTGGCACATCTCATGATTAGTGTTATACATGTTACTGGTCCATCATACAAGATCAATGGCACCATAACTGACCCATGCACATCTCACTGGAGCAGTACTGGTTATAAACTGCTGCGTCCCACAGGACTGGCACATTCTGCAAAATATTAGTTAAACTGGTTCACTGTAACTTCTGTATGTATTGGAGTGATTTAAAATCTGGTGTTCCACAGTTCTTTATGTAAATATATTAATTGTAAATCACCAAGTAGATATCCCCCAAAGGATAAAAAGTTTTGCAATACATCAGTGTGTAGTTTCTCATCGATCTTGAGGGATAGGCTAGGGATTAGTCTACAATCTCATTTAGTGGCTGAGAAACAAAGTATTATCTGGTTTACTTAAGTGATCAGTCTCTCTGTGATTCTTTCCTGACAGAGATATACCTTACCAAGGGTTTATACTCCAGACTACAGATTACTGATTAAGACTTTAATGTGCTTAGTCTTCTCTTATTGACATTATCAGGACTACAGTATCTCAGTGTAAGACAGCAGTAAGAGAGATGCTTGAATTTTGCATCAAAAGGGTTTCAAGAGAATGAAGGGCATATCGGTCAAGCAAGAGGAAGTGACATTAATTTACAGGATTTTCAGTAGTGGGGAAAGGGCAAATGGTCAGCCACTGTCCCATTTGCTAACATGTGAAGTCACGATGAAAAGCAGCATCTCCTCTTACATGAACTACATCCTGAATGAATGGTGTTTGTATCTACCAAAAAAAAGGGGTTTTTTTGGTCAAAAGCAGTGAAAACACTGAGAATACATGTACCCGTATAAGAAAATTTTCTCTGTGTGTATTTCTCAAATTTGAATATCGAGAGCCAAATATCTGTTACTCAAGACTTTTAACAGATGTGATAACTTGTTGTTCATCTGGATATTGAACAATCCCCATTTTCATTCTTGTGTGAAAAGTTTTAGTCCATTAAAATAGGAATTGGTGGTACCCGTGTTAGTCTGTGTAGTATAAAAGAATAACAAAGGGTGGCATCTTTAACTTAGTCTTTGTTATTCCATTAAAATAGGGTCATCCTTACATGTAATAGCAATGTGTTGGCAGGTTTTTCAGTATATAATACTATAAGTAAAAATGTTTGATTACATCCCTCCATACACCTTTCTCACCCTGCTACATTCACTGAGCACCATTTCTAAGATCATCTTACCCAGTAGCACAGATGCATTCATGCACAGCTCCTTTAATTGTATAGATAAAGGCCTGTTGAACAACAAAGATTAACCTTAAAGGTGAAATGGAAAGGTTTTTAGATTCTCAATTTCACATTTTATATAGGTTGAATAATGATAGAAATACCAGTCTATCTACTTCACTTGGTTTAATTTGAATTATCTTGTCTGCTAGAATCTTTTTAAAAGTTGGTACCCCTAGCACAGCTGAATTCAGATTTGCAAAACGTCATCGCTTATCTTTCCTTGATTGTGACGTCACGTCAGACCAGCCGCCCGGAGACTGAACGTTACAAGTATTGACGCCCGGCCAGATGGTCTGATGTGACGTCACAAAAGAACGTCAAACAAGGGCAGATAAGGGATGCGGATTTCATTTCTGAAATCGGCCGGGCTTGAGATGCCAACTTTGAAGCATTTTTCAAAAGCTACCAGGAGACAAAATACTTCAAATAAAACCAAACAGAGTTTTTGGGCTGATATTTCCATCATTAACTAGCCCGCGAAGAATATAAATAGGGAAATATGAAAACCTTTGCATTTCACCTTTAAGTGGACTGTTATGGTATAGTTCTCATCTAGGAATAATAGTGTGAGATAATCATCATCATAAAAGTAAGTTGATAAAAAGATACAAAAACAGACGTTTTAACAAGATTAGCTATTTCATTTCACTGAAATACTAATTTGAGGTATTTGTGGGTTCATGAATACTAGTTCAATTATTGGAACATTTATTGTACAGTACAGTCGGCTACGTCATGTATGACCACCAGCTTGAAATTCTGCCCTCCCTCTCAATAAATATTGCTGAGAAGAAGAATATCTGCTCCCTGAGTTCATACAGTCCATTGAAGACCATCAAATGTTGGACAAAATTTAGGTGATGTTCTCAAATTTTATTGTGGATAAGCTGTAAGAAACTGATCCTTTCAGACCCTGCAGTGGCCTAATGGTTAGAGAGTCGGCTCCATAAGCCGTATGTACTGGGTTCAATCCCAGGCTGGTCAAACCAAAAACGTGAAAAATGGAACTTGTTGCTTCCTCGCTCAGGCTCAGCATTGAGTGGATAGAACAAGGACTGGTTCACTCAGTGTCAGTATAATGGGACTGAGTGGGGTGTCGTGTCTGCCTATGGCGTGATGTTTCTGTGAGACAGCACTGTAAAAATTGCAGCATTAGATCTGCTCTGTTACAAGTAGGTGCTCCGCCACTCCTCCTCCCTTCCCTTCCTTTCATGGTATAGCTGAAAAATGTTGAAAGTGATGTTGAATCCTATCCACTCAATCACTCACAGGTGACCTATATATATCTGCACCGGATGGTATTAAAAAAAAATGTCTGATCTAATTTACATAATAAAAGTTTTCTTCTCTATTCAAAATTATACTCTGCGCACTTTCATTAGAAAATCACTCTTAACATCTAACAAAACATAAGCTGTCATCATTTAGATTTTGGAGTGTTGAATGAGTAAATAAAAAATTAAGCAATAATGACCTTTTTTAACTCCATGTTAGAGAGGTAGTTCTCCTTAACCTGCTTGATACCAACTTTGACTTTGGAGCACTTTTGAGACGAAATACTTCAAATACCCAATGAAGTTGATATTATTAGTTATTCAGGTTTTCCCCCGGGTGTATGGAGAGTTACAACCCTCCCTGAAACTCATACACCCAGAGGCGTCAACGAATTTATTACCCCTCAAGCCTTGTTATCTTATAGTAAAAATACTGAAAAAGGTCTATCATTTCTAACCAACGGTACAACGGACAAATCCAACGGGCCATTTCGGTTACGAAACTGTCTGCATTTTGCTACAGCACTGTAAGAAAGGCACGCCACACACAATTCATTCGATCTGGTTTCGTTCTCAAATCGACTTTTATTTTTTGGACAAATGACACCGTTTGGTGAGTTATGTGTTGGAAACTTCAGTGAAAATCATGCAGTACGTGTATGACTTTATTCCATTAAATTTTGACGAGTGAGCGAAAGTTATTCCATAAATATTGAGATATGGTCAGCTGAACTTTCGAAGCGAGAGCGTCGTTTCCAATCGCACGTGAGTTGCTTTCCATATACCCCGAGTAGCAAGACATCACTCGGGGTGTATGGGTTTATACGACCCGTCCTTTTAACCAATCACAATCCAGATATTGAATGAAAATTGCTTGTGGGGTATAATGGTTGATATTCCCATCATTAACTAACTCATAAAAAATATAGATAGGAAAATGTAAAAAACCTTGGTTTTCCACTTTCAGAGAATTTATGTTCAGAGAGAAAACCTAAATTTATTCTTCTTACTTTGCACAGCCTATGCCACGGTTATTACACAATGGTCCAGGATTCCACTACATAATTAGTTATCGCCCTAAAGGAAGTACCTACTGGAACAGCCAGGTTGTGGAGAACCCAAAACAGAGTCAGCTAGAACTGGAGGTGGAGAGTGTTTATGGCCTGTATGAGATTAAGGTCAAGGCAGAAAATAACATCGGAGAATCGTACCAGCCTGCATTTGTGATATTGGGCAGGTCGGGAGAAGACGGTGAGTTTCACATACACATAGTCCCTTTCAATTCTTGGGACTGGTTTGGGATTTTGTGTGATAGCGATTGCCACAAGGTTGAATGTAACATGACATGTGTGCTAAAAACTTGGCATTTTTTGAAGGCCTTGAAATTCAATTTTGAGAAAAGGTGCTTGAAAGTCGTTAATTCCTTTTGGAATGATAGAAAATAGGAGTAATGATCATGAATGCATGTACACTTATAATAATAATAATAAGCTTTAAGAGGGTGGTACAATACTCAGTCAGCTGCAGGCTGATCTTCCCTGAGGCCCACACACACACACACATGTACAAAATCAGCATCAATAGACAAGAATATTGACAGACATATATTCAGTAAAATAAAATAGTACTAATCAAACATTTTTCATATATTGAGTTCTAAAACTCTGCACTGAGGAAGCACTACGGCATTCTGGTTTTAGTGAATTCCACAAACCAGAGTATGACAGAGACTTTTTGAATAGTTCAGAATGTGGAAGGGGAATTTTCAAATTGGTATTTGTGTGAGAACGGAGAATCCTATGACTAGGGATATTGTTCTAGAAGAGTTCTTTCATATAATGTGGGTAGTGATCATTAAGAGATTTATACACAGTAACAGCCTTGTGGTATTTTACATACTCTTCAATATTTTGCCAACCCAGAGTTTTGAATAACTCAGCTGTTGAAGTACTTTTGGTTTGTTCAGAATAAGTCGAGCAGCAGTTATAGAGACATTATCCATGAGCATTCATGGACATATTCTCACAATCATCAATCTGTAGCTGTGACTCCACATACTTGTTTAAACTTCTCAATTCCAATATCAGCCAAAAAGGGATGGATATTTCTGGCTGTATATCATTCTGTTGAATCAGGTTAGGGGTCACAATAGAAATCAATGTGACAAACCAATAACTTTAGTGCACGGAGTTATTTCACTTCTGTTTTCTGCAGAAAATGATTATCTCAGTACACGGAAAGAGCAAAGAAATAGTCTACATTCCATGCAGATGTCACTTTGATGGTACTATGCATCAAAAATCTGGAATAGAAAGCCTCTCCTGTCCCACAAGAAAGTTACCTGCCGAATTCTCATTTTTAATCACAATGGAGCTTTCACACTACAAGGGAGACCACTCTTTGCATGCTTTGGCAATTTAGAGTTACCCCCCTTGTTTTACAGGGATGTGGATTAATATTTTCTCCCAGTCAATAATTACATGTTAACACAAGTAATAAGTGTTACATATCCACAAAACATATACCTCCAGGAGAACTGAATATCAACTGTTCACCATCTCACAGTAACAGTGTGTGCAAGTGATTTCAGAACTTTTTCCGAAACTTGTACCTTATTCTGCTTACTGATATGGCATGAAGAAGTGGAATTTTGAATTGTGGCAATACAGTGATATGAATTTAATCACATACATGTCTTGAAAGTTCTTTTTGTATGATAACATGATGGGAAAGAAATATTGATTAGGACAAAATAGTCACATGTTTTCGAGTTCACATCAATTGGTTCATGACACTGACAGTATAGTTACTTTAAATGTATATGTATATCACTCTGACGCAGCTTTTCTAATATGCATGTATTTTATACATGGATTGTATTGGTCTAATTTCAATTTCATTCCTATAATGAGTTGTCATGTAAATGTTTTTACTCTCCAGAACCGAAAGTTACGCCTAAAGATTTCCGATTAGATCCTGACAAGCCTGTACAACCACATTCTGCACATTTTATATGGGAAGCTGTAGATGTCTCCGTGGAGAAAGTACACGGTCGATTCCGGGGATATAGGGTCAGTAGAAGCTGCTCACTCAATATTACCTTGTACAATTGTACCTCCTCAACTGGGTAAAAATTGCATGATGGTCTTTTAGTTTTGTTTCTCGGCAGAACGTTAATACCAATATTATTTAGACTTCTTTTCAAGATTTTGATTTGGAAAAAAATTACTCGCATACATGTATTAAGCATTTAGACTCTAATTTATCTATTTCCTTAAAAAAAAGCAGAAGTTTCTAGTAATGTTGAATCAGGACTCACAATATGACAGTAATCTGGCAATCCAATTCTCATCAGCACTTCCACAAAATGAATCGCAGTAATCCAACTATTTGAGCGAACTGTATGAAAGTGATAACTACAGTGCTTCTGGAATGTCCTGAAATATGCTTAAAAATTGAGTTGAAGTGCTTAAAACTCCTAAAAATAAATTTTGCATTTCTGACGATCGTCTAATATATTGTGCTGCTTTTCTTAGGGCTGTTCCAGGAAAAATCCTACGAGGGGGGTGGGCGGCAAAAAAATTGAAGCCCTACCACCCATAGGAATATTATATTGCTGAACACTAGCTCCTATCCACAGGAATTTAATCCAATGTATCCTCTCTGTCTGGAACCACCCATAGGAATTAAATGCAAACATGAGGTTTGTCAAAATGTTGGTGTGCCACACTTTCATCCTGATATGCAAAGATTGGTTATAAAGTATCCCGGTTAACTGTATCTGCTCATGGACTACTCGCTCATGCCTGAAGGTGGTGTTCGATACATTGTACATCCAGGAATTTCGCCCAACGTATATACATTTAAAACATAGTTTCATTGTTCGATGAACAACATGACGAAAACAGATAAGAATAAATATCTGTTTATAAATAAATATCAATTGAAATAAATAAAAGAAATATACACTATATAGAAGTCATCTGCAAAAGGGCTCCAAAATTCATTATCCGTCGCATCTGTACACGCATACAATATGAATATAGAACAACAAAATAAACCTGTGTCGAGAGCATACAGCGTCCCCTTTCGGATTCATACGGAAAGGGAGAATACTCAACTCTATTTAGTTCCACATTTCACGGTTCACGATTCATCACACTTGTACGTCTACAGCGCTGCAAAATTTTATAATACGGTGATATTTTACTATTTTTGTGTGTTGGAAATCACATACATGTATGGTAATTCCAGGAAATAGTTTTAGCTGTAGGAAAACAATCACCCATCGGAAATATAATACCCCATTTGTATTTTAACCGGCCATCCACAGGAAATTGTTCTGGAAGAATACCACCACCTACAGGGAAAAAAACTTTTGACGCCCACCCCCATTAGGATTTTTCCTGGAACAGCCCTTATGAGTGAATATAGCACAAAGTACAGCAAAACATAACTATTTAACATTAATATAAAATTGTAAACACGCACACGACGCTCGCATGATCCGACTGCATTTAGTGCCATGTGCTGTACCAAGGGAGACTATTTTCTATTTGATGCCGTTTGCGACATTAACGTTAATATTATTAGGCATAACATACAGTGGGTTGATGACTGACATACCGGACCACATGGTCACAGCTCTTCAGTGACAGTGACACCCCAGTTTTCCGTTTGAGAAACTCCTGGAATTTCGTATTGTCTGACCTGGAAAACTCCTGGAATTTTGTCCTTGTGTAAGTGTTTGAACCCTGTGTTTTGAAAATAAATTTTCTATTCACAGATTCGATACTGGAAGTCGAGTGAAGGTCGCCACAGGTTAAAACAGATCGACGTATTCATTGACAGTCCAACTGGTGCACATGGGCCTGATATCCGCGCAGCATTGAGTAATCTCCCTGCCTACACGGCGCTGCGAGCTCAGGTGTCTGTGATGAACATGCATTACACAGGTCCACCCAGTCAGACCATTGACTTCTTCACACCGGAAGGAAGTATGTATTTCCAGGCTTAGGCCAAACAAAAATATTTTTCGTTTTTATTCAGCACCCATTTTGTTTCAAACCATGAACATGAACCCTTTTTCCACAAAAGTTTGCAGGAGACTTAAAAGTTGAAATATTGTGTGGAAATTAATTTTCGTGGTTCGGGTCATGACGTACTGTGATTTAATGTATATCAAGTAGATGATGGGAGCGCGACGTTAAACCTTAAAGGTGAAATGCAAAGGTTTTCTAATTTTCATTTGTATATTCTTCGTGGGCTAGTTAATGATGGAAATATCAGCCTATGTATTTCGTTTGGTTTTATTTGAAGTATTTTGTCTCCTGGTAGCTTTTGAAAAGTGCTTCAAAGTTGGCATCTCAAGCCCGGTCAATTTGAGAAATGAAATCCGCGTCGCTTATCTGCTCTTGTTTGACGCTGTTTTGTGACGTCACATCAGACCACCTGGCCGAGCGTCAATACTTGTAACGTTCAGTCTCCGGGCGGCTGGTCTGACGTGACGTCACAATCAAGGAAAGATAAGCGATGACGTTTTGCAAATCTGAATTCAGCTGTGCTAGGAGTACCAACTTTTAAAAAGATTCTAGCAGACAAAATGATTCAAATTTAACTAAGTGAATTAGATAGACTGGTATTTCTATCATTATTCAACCTATATAAAATGTAAAGAGGAGAATCTAAAAACCTTTGCATTTCACCTTTAATTCTCTCTCTATTCAAGATGAAAAAAAAATGCACCACTTATTTGAAATGTCTTCGGCCAGATTTTTTTTTTTTTTTTTTGGCCTTAGATTTGATGTTTAACACTGGCCTATCTCCCATGAGGATATATTTAATATATTTTCAGAAATTTTCCTATAAAAGCAAGTTTATAATTGCTCTACCAAGTGCCACAGTTTGGCCTGATGACATGTTTAAATTCACATTTTCAGCTCCAGGTCCAGTAAGGCTTTTAAAAGTGGAGGCATTCGGTAGCACATATGTACAGCTAGAGTGGCTCCCCCCTGAAGAACCCAATGGACTCCTCCTTGGATATGATATCGGGTACCAATCCGGTAAGACCTTGTGAAGTTCAAAATTTATTCTATTCAGCCTAACTAGGTATACACACACTGACACATCAGTTTTTAGCGCGGCGTCAACCCTGTATGCCCCTTTTTTTTCTTTTCATATTTTTTTTTTTCTTCACATTCACACATTTCTCTCTCAAAGTTTTGCCAGAATAATGTGCTTAGACACTGACTCAGTGTCTTGTTTTATTTGAAAGAAAAAAGTATTGTTGAAGGCTGAATTCTCAAGTTACTCAAATAACATTGTTGGTTTCATGCAAATTGCATCGAACTACTGCATCGATTTGCCAGAAAAGATGACTATATTTGGTCTGTGGAAAACAGAGAGAGAAAAAAAAAGACTGCCTCCCTCGTCATTTTTTTCTTTCAAAAAAGTGCCCGTGAAGCTAGAGTCTAGTTGCACAAAGAAAAAAAAAACGAGATCCAAGAAAGAACCAGTCTTCAGGAATCTAGACTGAATACAGACTTGGTATTCTGCCCTGTTCTGGTGTGGATGGCTTAATTCCAAGTTTACCACTATCAGTGCACATGAGACTTCATCAATTGCTGCCTGCTGCCAGTTTTGAGATATCTGTGCACTTTAGGGAGATGGTCACCCCAATGTCGTCTAGCTGTGTCACACCATTTTGGTTTATATTTAGTTTTGATGAGAGCTTGATCTATTGTGGAGTTCTACATTAACTTCCATGAAGACACTTATTCTAAGTATCCGTGAATTCTTCGCCACTCCAGTGTATCATGGTTCAATATTGGTGGATCTTTTTCTTTCTTTTTTTTCTTCTTTTTTTTTCTGTGTATAAATTTTGTCATTCTAAAACAATTTCATCAAGTAAAATATTTTGTCCCAGAAAAAATTCAACAATAATTTTGTGAATTTCATGAGGAGAGAGGAAGATTAGTGAATCAACTAAATAATAAAAAGTGTCGTACCTGTACATGAAAATCGTTTCTCTTTTTTAAATTGTCCTGTCTTTATTTGGAGCCTGAGCTGAATAGTGGTAGAATTTAATTTTCCCCAGTGCAGAATCACTGTTTATATATTAAAATTTGGTCTCCTATTCTTCCAGTGACAATTACAGAGGTGGGTCCTATCCAGCCATTAAAACCTCAGGTACCCAACCCTTCCATGCTGGCTGCCAAGATAACCGGGCTGTTTGGCAGTCGGCAGTACAGGTTTTACGTCTGGGCACGGACAAATGCTGGGCGGTCGAGCGATCCCAGTTTTGTTGACGTGGTTATGGCTGAAGGTGAAGGTATGTTAATCCAATAACAATATTGTGTTCTATTAGAACAAGGCTTGAAAATGATCAGAACACATTTAACTTGTGGCCCAGTTTGTTTGAAAAATTTGATTACCTGTAAAAACTGAGCTGAAGGTACACTCGCTTATCTCCCCTGATGTGTATTTGTTGAATTGTCTCCCTTGATGTGCAAAGGAGTTGCTCACAATACACATGTAGGAATGTTGATAATATCAGATCAGTTATAAGACTACAATTCCCGGATTGGAGAGGGTTTCTTTTCAAATGTAAGTTTGATAGATCCAGAGTTTATTTGGGGACACCCTTTCTTGCCTTTTTTTGGGCACATTTGTATGTATTTGGGCGCATTTATATGTAAAAAGCATTAAAATTGGCTGTAAAGTTTGGGCGCCCATACCCCTTAACAGGTATCAAAATGGCTCTGGATATGGCCCTGTCAGTTCAAGTTTATAAACTTTATTATGAGAGCAATATAGCCAGTGGTACAGGCCCAGCATAACAAACATGTACATCATGACATTGACACATTGTTGTATCCTAGTCCAGTTCATATCTTGTAGACCTCTCATGCCAGATTATTTCACGGCACTGATAGACAGGCTGAACTGTATGCTTGTTAGAGGAAAAGGTTGCTGTGGGTTATCATATGCATGCATGCTATACACAGAACTAAAAATCAGGTTCCATCCATTATTGAAACTTTCCTGCCTGCATCGGGTTTTGTTTCTGTTTTTTTGGTGCTGCATGATACGTAATCTATGTAATTTCAACAGCAATCTGATTGGTTGGACTAAGTGTTTGAAATCTCGATCTAGGCCATACAGAGTTTCTGTGGGCATTGTTATATCTATTATCATAACATGTGGGTTGACTTCCAAGAAGTTATTAGTTTTTATATTCTTACTGATGAAAGGATTCATTCAGAGCAGTTTTCAGAATGTGTATGTTTACATTACCTAGATTCTAATATTCGTTTATCTTTTTCAACTTTCAGATCAGAAAAATGGAGAATATCAAACATCGAATCACAAACGCGAGGACACTAGAGGTGGAGATCCAACTTCTAATTCAGACTTGGCGTCATTGTCGAGATTAACTTTGACTACCTCTCTAGTCCTCTTAACTCTAGTCTTCCGAATTTTGTAGAAAAAATTATTCTGTGCCATTGTGCAGTCTCTTTTTCATTATTTGTGATAAGTGAATTCAGAGCCATGTATTATAGATGGGCGGCTCGTAAAACGTGTACAAAGCAAAGACAAAATGGCATTTCACGTTATGTACAATAATGTTGGTGTTGATGTTTCAAAACAAAAAAGCTGTGTGCTTTTGCTTGGTGTCTGCTGTGCAGTTTAATGCAGTTATGAGCGAGAGGTGAAATCTGCCACCTGACCGCAGTATGTCAGATGTTCGCTGCATGTACGAGCAATACCAAAGATGCCAGTAGGAACATTACTGGATTCCCCCTATGGTCTGCACGTAGCTGTCTGATGCTTTTATGATCAAAATCTACTGTGCAAACGCAGACGTTAACTAACGCATATGAGAGACTTCTTCCTGATTATAAGGTTGTACATTCTACCTCAGTGCTTTGACGGACAAAGCTGTAACCTCCATCGTTCGTATGTGTAGAGAACTGCCATATTATACACATAGGACTCTCAGCCTCGGTGTGAAGCTAGATTGTGTCATATTTCAAGCGCACATGTATAAGTGTGCGAGATCATTAGGTCTACACTATAGTCACCCCGGCTGGACAACCTGTGTACTAGCTGCAGATATGTCTCCAAGACTGCAACCAGCTAGAAAAAGATCGTGTCCAGTTGGGAAAAAAATGTGTTCAGGACTACAGTATGTGCTGGATAATTTATACAGGGCTGCAACCTGCTGGCAAATGTGTGTACTAAATTGCGTTTAGCTGGAACATTTGTACAGGACTGCAATTGACTGAATGTGAAAAAGTGTTCAACTAGACAATATAGCTGAAAAATGTGTACATGACTGCAGCTGGCTGGGTGTGTACAACTGTTACCAGCTGGACAATATGTGTACAAGATTGTGTCCAGCTTTGGTGTAAGTGTATAGGATTAGACCTGGCTGTATTACATGTACTCATACATGTACAACACTCCGGCCTGCTGAACACTGTCTACAATCTGCTATGAGCTGGACATCATACATTGAGGAAGTCCACCCTGAGCGAGAACAAAAGAATGGCTGCTTAACTTTCCCTTCCTCCGCTGACTGACTGAGGGCAAGATTTGTATGCTTTAACATTGCAGAAAGTTTATTTTGGTGAATGTATTTGTGCCTGTATTCTGAAACTTTTGTATGTTTTGTGAAATGAATATCGTCACCAAATATGTAAAACACAGCAACCAGGAATATTTAGTTTTACATTTACAGAGACTTTTCCGTGTTTCTCAATGTTTACTGAATGGAAACTTGCCCCCAGGGCAGAGGGGGAAACAGCTGCCTGTGACAAGGTGTGGACCTCTCGAATACTTACAGCCAGAAACTATTTGTGCATGACTTGAGAGGTGAACATTATTGTACAAGATTGCAGCTGGTTACATTCAGCTGGACGTTATTTGTACCAGATTGCAGCTGGTTACATTCAGCTGGACATTATTTGTACCAGATTGCAGCTGGTTACATTCAGCTGGACATTATTTGTACAAGATTGCAGGTACATGTAGCTACATTCAGCTGGACATTATTTGCACAAGATTGCAGCTAGCTACATTCAACTGGAGAAATCACTATGTGGTCAAGGTACCCATACAGTTGAACATTATGACTGCAGAAAGCGAAGTAAAAGGACTACTTCAACCAGCTGCACATTTTGTGTTTTTCATTAACTGAGGACTGCGGACAAGGTGTATTTTGTATAAAATTCCAGACTGCAGTCAGCTGAATAATATGTGTGTTTTATATGCATATAACATCTGCTGCTGCCTGTATATTAGACATATGTAATTTATATATATATAGAGAGAGATGTTATCTGTACACCACAAACCACTTGGCAATAACAACTTGGCAGCAGTGATGGTGCAGGTCGCTGCTATGTGTACTTGCAATTTCATTGTCGTCAAACAGAAATGGTATTTTTGGTGCCGATGTCATACAGTGCTATAGACTTGATGAGTTATTATGGTCTGTACATGTAATCAAAATGCCAAAGTTGATATATTCTGGTTTTCGACCATGTACATACAACTGCATGTGCATGAATATGTAAAACCCTTGGTTGTGATAGAAACATCCCAGTATCTTCAAAATATTATACATTCAAGTCTAGTCTTTGTATGAACAGTATTCCATGTGGAGAGGGGAGATTGGAAATGTCATTGTTTTGAAGGGTGTGACGTGTCGGGGGAGATCTTGGTCATATTACAGTATGTATTTAAGGGAATTGCGGTCATATTACAGCGAGATCTAGGGTCTGCGAGGGTATGTGGAAAATTGTATAGCATTCTTCTTAAGGATTTGCAGATGTTTATGGTCTGTAGTTCTAGGACATGTCTACAGTGATAGTGGAATTTGGGTCATTCTTCTAAGGGATAAACCCAGAACCCAACTTGTGCTGAAGGTAGATCCTCGGGATAGTGTAATGCTGAAAGCAGATCCACTATAAGACAATTTGTGCTGGACAGAAATTTTGCAGGCAGGACTTAATGGATTCTCATTAGAAAATGGATAGGACAAAATTCTGCCGAGCATGATTGTCCCTCAGTCCCTCATTTGAAAGAATCCAGTACTCTCAGTCAAATATGGCCAGTTCTTTTTTACTAGAGTGTGTCACTGGATATGTTCTAGTTTAAAGCAAAATTAAAATATCTGGAATTTTCATTGGATAAAATTGGTTGGATTTGTCAGTTACTTGGAATCTTAATCATTCCTAATTCCTACACAGATCTTCTTCAATAAACTTATATATCTGCTGATTGAAAAATCTTTCCTTTGGACTGTCTGATAACCAATTATCTAATATCTACTATACCATGAAATAAATTGTTACTTGCATCAATCGCTGTTATTGTCACTGGGTTCAGCCGTGACCAACAGTCAGTTGAAGGCACCATTCCCTGTGTGATAAGAATGTTGCCAATGGGGCAAGAACAATCCATGGATATCCATTAATTAGTTTTTCTGCTGCTCATGCTACATGTAATTGCCCTAGAAATATTGTCCCCATCATTCCGCTTCTTGGTTTTGTGCCATAATGGCACTCCATACTTTTCCATCATATTAAGAGGAGATGTTCAAGATGCGCATGCAAAGTGAAACCTGTATATACAGACCATGCTTGGGACCAGAACATAATGTCGGTTTGACAGGGTTCTGAGTGATCAAGATTCATAATATCTTAAATTTAAGTATTGGGGACCCTAGATAATGTCGGCAATTAGAGGTTGGTCGGTTCGCCTAGGTGTCTTTAATAGAGCTGCTAAACTGGTGAAAAACACTGTATTTTGGTCTCCAGAATGTGGAACAGATACATGTAGCAGGGGCTGGTAAGGATTTGGGCTCAATGGAATATTTCAGGTCCATCTTTTTGTGTAAGTGTCATGAAACAAAAGCCTGTCTGAATTCAACGTGGTAAAATAGTCTTCTATCTAGTCATGCTAGTCCGAACAATAGAAACTCAGAAGAAATTTCAATCAGATTTAAAAAATATCGTACCTTTCTCTTTTGCAAACTGTACTCCAGATCAGAATAGAATCCAGGTACAATCTCTCCTTTGAAACCACAATTGTATACCCTAATTCTCTAAAATCTGAAATGGCGAGCATCTTTTCTCCCTCAAACCTCAGAAATGCACCAAAACGAAGTAAATTTGAACCCAGAATTAACACTCCCACCCACTCTCCCCCACTCCGCCCCCAATCCTGGCTATGCCCATGATTCCTAGCTTATCGGAGATGTGCCTTCACACACCGACATTACCTACCAACTATTCGTGGTTAGTGAAAATTTGACGCCCTCCCCCTAGAAATAAAGTTTGTAACATGTTTTAGATACGCCAGACATGGTAGGTCTGTGTACCGAGGAGAAATCACTCCACACTGAAAGTTAACTGCTAATTTCAGTGTAAATTGTTATCATAAATTTTAAGAACTCATTGTAAAGTATTTCCATTTTTTATTCATTGAGCCTATTGTAAATTTTAAAATTAAAAAAATGTGATGTAAAGTTTCTATGTAAATGTGCGGTTATCAATCCATTAAATACTCGTCGATTTACTGTATAGCACGGACAACCGTAAAACGCAAAAACCCAATACCCGAGAAAATATTTTTCAAAATCTAACGGACAGTGGTCACTAGAATGCTCCATAAAATGTCAGTGTAAGAACATATTTAGTTGTAAATTTAATCAATATAAATAAGGGTATAGTTTGCGTATAATCTCCATGTTTTAAAATACTTCAAATTATTTCTTGAATAGCTGGTGCTTTTATACAAGAAACATTTCCACTAGAATATCTGGATGCAATTATATTAAACTTTTTTTTTTTTAATTATGCTTTTGTTAACTTTTTAAGTGTAGGTAATTACGAAGTGCCATAAATACTTTATGATCGAACTGGTTATCATTTCTATGTACGGTCATAAAAATAGTTTGTGTTTTATTTACACTTTGCTATTTGATATTAATTCTGCTGTGTTCAAATGCATTTGACATGTTGACCCTATTTTCATAAGGCTCATTAAAATGAATTGTCCATTTATCATCACTAGGAAAAGGGCTTGCGGGCACAGGGCAGGCAGATTTTTATTTATTTTTTTATTTTTTATTTCAGCTTTCATAATGTAAATTTATATAAATTGTTGTCCCCTTATCAATATTTGAATAACCTGTTAATACCATAAATTAACCCTCTAATCTCCAAGGCTGTCTCTGGGGGGTTCGTTGGGTGTGAACGATCCCCCTGCAGCACCCAGCCACATGTAATTTTTCTGTGTTGGGCAGCACAGTACGGGACTCTGTAATAAGTATAGGAAACAACCCCCTCTCAACAAATACTGGCGATGCCCATGATCTCTGGCGAAGCATGTGAAATAGGACTTTAAATACTTGTTGGCACATTTATCCAACAACTGGTTTCTTAGACATTGCGAAAAGAAAATAACAAATAAAACTAATCTTTGAGGTTTACTTGGGGATGGGTAGTGATAATGAACTATTAATTGGGGGCAGGTGGTGTATGATGATGAATGAACTATTTAATTTTAGTGAGCCTGACGACTAAAATACATGTGATATCATTATTGGAGAAACTAAATTAAGTCTGTATTAATACAGTACTACTGGGCTGGAGTATTAACATTTTCAACCTTGCCCTAATTGTTTGGTCTGTCATTTTTATGAACCCATCTTGAAAACCCATTTTCCCAATCTCTACACGTTTTTATTTCTAAGAAATCACTCTACAAATGTATTGTTTGTATGGTGTGTGTGTTTGTATCTTCTGGATTAGTTCAGTTCCTCAGACAAGTTTCAATTATGTATGTTGTATGTTTTAACAGGAACAATTTTATGATATGCTTTCCCGAGTCAATATCTAGTCTGAAAGTGACCCCCAGGAGTCATTTGGAGTGTTCAAATCAACCTTTCATCAGCAAGGGCAAGTTTTTCCTTGACACTTATTCACTTATCAAGAAAAAGCTAGCACGACAAGCTTTTGAACAATTGAGAATTGACAAAGGAGAATTTGTCGCTTTTTCGTTTCTACACCAGCACTTTTTCCTTGTCATGTAAAAATTGTCAAGGAAAGCTTGCCCGTGTAGAACGGGCTTTAATTCAACCAATATCATACAGCCTTTTTAAAACAGCTTTTTTATACCAGTGCCACTGAACAGGGGAATGGATAAGTCTCTGTAAACTCCCATACTGATGCCAGTAGAGCATTCTCAAACTCAATGAGGGAATGTCAGTGAAGAGAGCCCGGTAATGAAGAGAGCCCGGTATTGTTTGAATGGGGGAATGTCAACGAAGAGAGCAGTATTGCTTGAATTAATATTGATATCTAGTCCTTCAGAAACCTGCTGTTCCTTAATAACTATGCTGAACTATTACAGTCTTGTATGGGAGAATTTTCACTGTATTATTAAAATATTTTATCTTAATTATAAATTAATTAAGAGGTGAAAAGAAAACATATAAAATTTTGTTCCTAGTCTGTCCACTTTAATCAGTCATCTACATTGGAGCTTGTCAAAAATCAATAGTTAACTCTGCATAAAACGGATTTCCCATTCATTAATATGTTCCCGTCAATGCTGACTATAGACCTGACCCCTGATGACGTATTATACCTCTTTCAATCACGAGATAAATTGTGCATTCATTCATTTGCATGACAGGTGATCACTTATCCAGAAATCTAGCATCGCTTATGCAACAAAAACTTTATAAATTATCAACACACACGTGCCGCAAGGCCTGAAGTCCTCTATGAAACCCGATGCACCAGATTGAAGCTTGCTCTTCCGACTGTGCCAGTCATGGAACCTGGTGCTGGCAATTAAGTTGATGTCACGTTTCATGAGGGGATAGGAGTGGGATTGTATTGTCATGGATGGTGGGGGCCTACGTCATCAGGTTTCAGGACAATTTAAAAATATAGAACTGTATACCTCGAATAAACTGAAACTGAGCAGTTTCCTCATATATGTTAATATTGATATGGTGTATTGGAGTGAAGATAAATCTTGATGGACACTATTAAACTTTGTGTAATAATTATAAGATGCCAGATGATCGAAGTTTCTATCAAATGTTTACAGATTATTCAAGAAGGCTGTATAATTTATGAAACGTGGCATATTTGTTAGTCTTCAGACGCACACTTTATATCTGTTCTATGTTCAGGAATCTGGGAATAGAAATATAGCTATCAAACAGATAAATCAAACTTCATTTGAAGCTGTTTTATTTGGTGGCATGCTTTCTTTGATTCAATGAGGCCATCATTAAAACATGTTGGTTGGGCATAACCCAACCCAAAACCCTACCCCTTGCCAAATAAAAATCTTATTTTCAAATTTCATGCTAAAATCATAGCTATTTCCTGTAAATTTGAGAGACCCGTCTTAAATAAAATATTTCCCATTCTATCTAGCCACATTTTGGAGATAGGGTCAGGTTGCGCCCAACAGACAAGTTTTTAAGGATATGACCTGAATACTAGATGCATGGTATTTTGCCTTATAAACAAGACCACAATACTCCTTCACTGTGTTATACCCTCTTACGATGACAGTGTTTTGAGCTTCACAGTGGCTTGTCATTGGTCAGTTATTATTATGATATTAGTATTCATATATACTCACCTACTCAATAACTGGAGTAAAAGGAGTATATATGAATATTAATATCATAATTAATAACCGACGAATAACAATCCCCTGTGTGAGCATTGCGGTCTTGTATATAAGGCTAACTACATTGTAGCTTCTTGTGATTCTTTGGTGTGCAAGTTATCCCAGACTATATACCTATTCGCTTTGTTGACTGGCTCTGTATTTGGAACAGTTTAGCCATGCGTAGATGACCGCGGTCAATCGCATTGATGACTGTGTTGTTCCAATTGTGTTAAATCTATATGATCGGTCAGTAATTTAGTGATACTGTTTTCAAAAGTTGGGACATGACAAATCCGAACAATTTATGTTTAACCCCCAAAGTTCTACATAATCTGTCATATGCAGTGACTGGTCAGTTTACGTTGCATGTGAAATTATGGAATTACGCATTGATTTATTTTTGTAAATAAATTGACGAGAGATTTACATTCTGTGTTGTCTGTTTCATTATAGAGGTAACTTCACATAAATATTAGAAATTGTTAAAATGGAGTTTTATAGAATCAATAGTGCATTGTGGGATATCTTCCAATGAAACAGCACTTGATCGGCCAATTTAAATTTCCAAAAACTTCTTGGATTTTCATTGGCCGGTGTAAAAGATTGCAAGAAAATCCAGACAATCGAAAGGTTGCTGCGAAGGTCCATTACCAAGTTTTGCCTGTAGTGATCTTCTAGTTTGTGAGTAGTAGAGAAATGGGATTTAGAGATGAGATGCACACGTCCGGGGTACAACTTATAGTTCTGTGAATCGCGAACCACGGGGGCATGAAAAACATCTAAAAGGTACAGTGAACACCTCACCCCAAGTATGGTTGAATGAAAGATAACGATTTTGAAGGGATCCGCCTCCACCGAGGAACTAGCATGTACCAAATAAGTTCCAAACATTCCAATATACGCTGATGGGCCTGGGAAGTACCGGTATGTATTCACGTAAAGGTCGAAGAAAAATGACAATTACTACGAACTTGAACAGTTCGACATTGACAAGTAAGCATACAGTATCACTGATAAATTGTGCACACAAGAAATTGACTGACGAGATAAAGGGGCATAACTTATAAATAATCAAAGTGTGTAAGAAAACACTGCACATCTGCAAGATACTAAGCATTTTCAATGTAGTTTCGAAGTTGTCCGTCAATCAGCTGGGACGAATATTAAATCTATACTCGTCCCAGTCAATCAGTAACGGAGATATGGACCGGACAAAAAATTATTGATGGACTGGATAAAGGGCCATAACTCCGTGGGAACTGCATCGAAACGGGTAAAAAAAAAACGACATTGCTAATCATCTCCCAAGTTTCGAAGTTGTTTAGAAAACCCCATGTTACACAGGTTTACCCACGTTCGTGTCTATAGCACCACCTAGCGATGAGCGAATGCCACGAAAAATAATCGGGCGAAATAAAATCCCTAGGCAGATTGCAAGAGTTCAACGGAAAAGACTTTAATCATGATACTGGTTATGCAGAGTTTGATATCTAGTCAGATAAGTGAATTATAATGTTGGCAATTCTATATTTTTGCTTGGCAACAATTTAAAAACAAATCAGCAATCGAAGCGGACAATATTCATTTCACAAAAAAAATTATTCAAAGGGGAATCCAAATGGTCTAGGTTCAGTTCAAGAGAAAAATCCTGATCACAATCCTGAGTAAGATGTCATTAACCGCATGTAAATACTATAAACGGTTGCTGACATATTGGAATTGGGAGTACAAATGTGATATTCAGGGAATTTATGCAAATGAAATTGTGATGTCGCCAAATGAACTCCTGATAAGCTAAATTTATGCTGGAGGCCCTGCTTTTCGTCAAAATTTACGGGAATTCATACAGATTCTCGCAATCTAACTCGGCGGGAATCCAAAGTTATCATTTCTATACAGATTGCTGAAAAGTCACGGGAATCTGTTGAATTATTTTGTGGGAGAACTGACAGGATTCCCGTGGGAAAGCAAGCTCTGACAGATCTTTGCAAATATTATGACTTTGTTTTTTTGGAAAATTCCAATTTTTACGAAATAAGGTTACCAAAGCAACCAGTTACCAAGGGTTCATTTTTTTTGTTTTGCAGGTTATGAAATCTTAATTAAAGATCTGCTATTGATATTCATTAAAAAATCACTTAAACAATTTAAGTTCCTGAGATAAAGCACTCAGTTACCGATTGCTATGGTAACCATATTTCTGAAACTATTGGTAACCAAGTGATATCCAATAACCTGTAAACAAAATGCTAATGAAATGCGAAATTATCAGAATCCTGTGCGTCTTAGAAAAGAAAATATATATCATTATTTGTCTACCATGTCTTTGAAGTACAATAGCTCAGCAGTCAGTGGGTGAAAATCCAGAAAAAATATGGCAACATATTATCTCTTCTCCAGAAGTTTAATTTTCCATTTGGGTTCCCCTTTAAAATTTAAGCGAAAAAAAAAATTAATAAAAATTTAGAAAAAAAATCAACAATTTTTGTTTTAAATAAAATTTTTTTACACAAAAATATTCCAGATTGAAATCTAAAAGATTAATTTAACGAGAGATCCTGAAGGATCTTGGCGCCCACCATTGCCCGATAATTGTAAGCTGATGACAAGAGGATAATTTTGTCCATTGTTACTAAGAACAAACGATTGATTTGTAATTTTGTTTGCAGAATTTCGAATTTGATTGAAAAAGATCGAAAAAGGGACACTGGAAAACACCAAGATATTGTCTTTCTAAGTTTCAGAAGTTTTAAGATTTCTAGAAACTGTACTTGATGTCGGTTGTTATAGTACAAGTGAAATGAGCAAAGTTTGTCTGAAAGTGAATGTCCAGAGGATCCTTCGTCTTCATTGTGTAGTATATTTTTATCTCTTTGACACTTTGGCATGAGCTATGAAACATACTTAAGATTTTATAATTAGGAACGAATACTAATTCTGTTCTGTTTACTGGGCTAGTTTGAGATATCTCTTTTAAGATACCATGCTCGAAAATAGTAAGATGGTACAAGCTAAATACTAGTGAAGGGATCCGGTCCATGCAGTAATGTTGAAACTTTGAAAGTGTCTGAATCCTGATTATCTCCCTTGGATCGAAACACGCAGTAGTCTACAGTTGTCGAGTTGTGACGTTGTGTCACAAGAATGACATCTCTTCGTGTAGCCGGTGTAGCCGGCAGACGGAGCAGTAGAACAGTTCACTTGCAACGGCATGGAGTGAAGTAAACGAATTTAAAATTTGAAGAAATACATTTTAAATCGGAATCCTTTGATCTCTTTGATATAGAAAGTGAAGGTATGGATATTCTCTATAGTAAATATATAGAATATGCCCCACCGTTTGATCCGCCGACTCTTGTGATGCAACGTTACAACTCGGGAATATCATATTAATTTAAAGCGTAAATTGGATTTTTGAATCGGACCAAAAAAGGTATCTTGCACATCTAGGCCCCATGTGGGATCTATGTACCAAATTTGAGAAAGATCCATGCAGTACTTCCTGAAAAATCACGATGAAGTTTCATGGAGGAAATCCAATATGGCCGCCTGGTGGCCATATTGGACTTTCGAATCGGACCAGAAATAGTATCTTGCACAACTGGACCACAAGGGGAACCTGTTACCAAATTTGAGAAAGATCCATTCAGTACTTCCTGAGAAATCACGATAACAAAGTTTCATGGGGAAATCTAAGATGGCCGCCTGGTGGCCATATTGGATTTTCTAATCGGACCGAAAAGGGTATCTTGCACAACTAGACCCCAAGGGGAACCTGTGTACCAAATTTGAGAAAGATCCGTGTAGTAGTTCCTGAGAAATCGCGATAACAAAGTTTCATGGGGAAATCCAAGATGGCCGCCTTGTGGCCATATTGGATTTTCGAATCGGACCAGAAAAGGCATCTTGCACAACTGAACCACAAGGGGAACCTGTGTACCAAATTTGAGAAAGATCCATTCAGTACTTCCTGAGAAATCACGATAACAACGTTTCATGGGGAAATCTAAGATGGCCGCCTGGTGGCCATATTGGATTTTCGAATCGGACCGGAAAGGGTATCTTGCACAACTAGACACCAAGGGGAACCTGTATACCAAATCTGAGAAAGATCCATGCAGTAGTTCCTGAGAAATCGCGATAACAATTGTTTACGGACGGACGGACGGACGGACGACGGACCACGGACGAAAAGTCATTTGAACAGCCCACCATCTGGTGGTGGTGGGCTAAAAATCTGACATTGAAATATGCCGGTAAGAGGTCGGGCAATCTCATAAGTGAAGCATGATGTAAGCGTCAACAATATATGGTAGAGGATGGGTTGAATGAGTGTAGCATTATTAGTGTAAGCTCTCGGAATGAATGAGGTCCGACAAGGCTTAGTTTAGGAGATAGAGATTGGGGCTCGGTGCCCCGAGGATGGGGACACGTTTCCGAGGATTGTGGATGAGTTGAATAAGAGTAGCATGGTTGAAGCTCCCGGAATATATAAGGGCATGGGGTCCGGCGAGGCTTGGTTTTGGAGATACATGGTTGGAATTGGTGCCCCACGGATAGAGGCATGTTCCCTGAGGGTATAGTAGGTGGGTTGAATAAGTGTAGCATGATGTATAACCTCCCAGAATATATCAGGGCATGGGGTTGGGCGAGTCTTAGTTTTGGAAATAGAGGGTGAGGATCGGTGCCCCGGAGTGGATGGGTTCAATAGGTCTAATCTACGAAAGGGACCGATTGTACGTTCGGAAATCAAGAACATGCATTTCCAGATGGGATGCGCCAAAACCGGTTCGTGTAACACTTAACAATTCAGCTTTCCATTTCGCAAAAATGTGGGAAATGGAAAGCTCGACCTGTCTGCCGTCTGCCAACTTCCCATCTTGCAAAACTGAAAGTATATAGATGGAAAGCTCTACTTCGAATTGGCTCCCGTATTCGGGCTTTCCATCTTGAAAAATTGAAAGTAGAAAGATGGGAAGCTTTACATCACTTCCGTATTCCAGCTTTCCAAAATGGATTTTATGCTTTGTTAAAATTTCTTCCGTTTTTCCCAATATCAGCGTTTGCATTTTACGACATGCGGTTTCATTTTGTGTGGTTAATGCCAATGAGACGTTCATCTCTCGTAGATGTGGAGAAATCGTGCTACTTTAGCAAAGTATCGCGCTCGTATTTCATAAATTCATTTTCGAAAGCTGGAATACGGGTGCGGTGTCGAGCTTTTCATCTTTCTACTTACAATTTTGCGAGATGCAAAGCTTGAATGCGCAAGCGATGTAGAGCTTTTCGTCTTCCTACTTTCAATTTTCCGAGATCATGGAAAGCTCGAATACGGGAGCGATGTAGAGCTTTTCATCTTTCTACTTTCCGTTTTGCGAAATGGAAAGCTCGAGTACCGGAGCGATGTAGAGTTTTCATCTTTCTACTTTCAATTTTGCGAGATGAAAAGCTTAATACGGGAGCGATGTAGAGCTTTTCATCTTTCTATCCATTTTGCGAGATGAAAAGCTCGAATACGGGAGCGATGTAGAGTTTTCCATCTTTCTACTTTCATTTTTGCGGGATTTTAAACTAAGAATCCCGAATTTATGTCGAGTGTACTGATAATCATATCTGTTATATGACTCATGGAAATATTATATCACAAAGTATTAGCTTCAGCATTAAACGCGTCGCATGTTTAAGTTAACAAGCTGAGTGGCTAGAAGGTCCTCCGCCAAGTAGCCTGTTTGAGAGCGTACAGCATATACGCTTCCAATATCTTCTTAAATATAACTTGGAAAGTGAATATGTATATGTGGACAAAGACGTTTATCTGGAGTTGTTGAGACAAGTTGAGAAGGTTTGGGAAGCAGTAATGTGTAGTGTAAGTCTGTAGCTGTATATGGATTTGTGGATGGTGAGGTTTATAAAATTGAAGGAAACCAATCAACGTGTGGATCGCGGAATATCGCGCAGTCGAGATAATTCAGCATCAAAATAACCGTATACGAGGTAGTTTGTTTGGCTCGCATCATGGATTTTGAGTTCACATTATACGAGCTGGGTAAATTGATTTGTGGATTTAAGGGAGAAATAATAAACGAGTAGGTTGGTGGATTTTATAACATCTAGAAAGTGTTACTTACTGATTACAAGATGGCCAATTGCAGCCATATTGGATTACATATTACCTCCACGAAAATCAATACCAATGGTCGCCTAACTGATATGAAGAGCCTTCTCAAGTTTGAAGTCAATCGGACCAATTGTTCTCAAGATACCGCGTTTACAAGATGCAGGACGAACGGAATCCAATATGGCCAATGGCAGCCATCTTGGATTACGTACCTCAGTGAAAATCAATACCAATGGCCGTCTAACTAATGTGAAGCACCTTCTCATTGGTCGAATTGTTCTCGAGATACCGCGTTCACAAGATGTGAGGCGGAAGGACGGAGAGACGGAAGGACGCTGCGACGGAAGGATGGACGGAAGGTCGGACGGCTAGCATTTCCAAGTCCTCCCATCAATTCGTGGCGGAAGACAAAAAGTGCCAGTTTATATGTCATAGACTAGTAACTTGTTTTCGAATCTTGAGACTGAAATTGTCCAACATCACCCCAAGGAACATGACGAACGACGGCATGCTATGCGTTAACCTGGACATCTATATCGAAAACATCTTTCTTTTGACGAGTTCTATTTCATCTTGTGCAACCATCTTTGACCGAAAAATTGCCTGAGGCAAGTTTGACATCTTTTTTTATTACTACTATTATTATTTTTGTGATAAATCAGACAAGTCCTCTGGGATATATTTGCTGGGATAAAGGGCAGTGACATGATTTATTTAGCAGTCACATGACCTCGGGATATTTCAATATGAAGTCCATGTCATTCAAGAGGCTATGTGCCATGCACAGAAGATCCCCGAAAAGCTGGGAATGGGAAGACGGGCACACAACGCCTAAATATGATATCATAACGGTCCCTAACGGTGCACTTGTAGGAGCCAATACGACTTAACCGGACCTTTACACTAATTCATACATACTGGTGTTTCTTGGATACATAATATATGCACCTATATATAGATTGTCTTCCTATATTATAGCACATGATTTGGGGGGGGGGGGATGCTTTAATTCGATACTTTTTTTTGTCTCAATGTTACAATAATTCATACATATGGATGTTTCTTGGACACATCGCATATATTCTTATAATATATCGTAGCATCGAAGATGGTTATTTTGCAGGTTAATGCAATCTCGAAACCAGAGCCATCCGGTCCTGTCCTCCCTCCCTGGTGGCGAGATTGAGGCTAATGGAGGTTACAGACCCTGGACATGTGCAATAAGATCCTCTCGTCGCATTCGGATGACGTCATAACGTAACTCAATCTATGACGTCAAGCCATTGTGTTTGTTTTTCTCCCTACATCTGTGTCGATGATACAAGATTGCATGAACAAGCATAGCTGGGGAAATGTCTTTCTCATTAGTTCTTGCTTTCTAAGAGATGGAGGAGGACCATAAAAACAAAGGCCCATTTCACAAAGTAAGTTGTTCTACCGCCGTGAAAGACACCCTCGCGACCCAGTGTAGGATCGATACACTGGCTTGGTTAATTAGTTACCCAAGCTCAGGGATACAATATGTGATATGACAATATGTGTATCGCCCGAAAGCGAGGCGTCCAAGCCGAATGAACACTCCAGCTCGTGTGAGTTGTGCACGGAGGCCTCGGAGGTGCTCAACGCACGCGCTGAGTGTTCATTCGTTTTGGACGCCGACTTCGAAGACGGTAACTAACTTACAGACTAGCTTTTGGTCTCACACACGTTATTCATCCTCCAAATGGGGGTATCTCCCCTTCTCTCAGTCGATCGACCCTGCCCTCAGTCAATTATCCAGGGCGAAAAAACGCCCTGGCAGTCTCCTTACAGTGGGTCTTCATCAGCCTTTGTCAGAGATTAAAAGTGCGAGATTATCCGAACTGCTCTGTATCGCAACAACTTGAATTAGCCAGAATTAATCAACTGCAGCACATACAAGGGCGTAGACAAGTTGTGAAGTTTGGGGGCTTAGGGGGAGAGTCTGCCCTCGCAGCGTAGATTTTTTTTTGAAAATTGATGGTAAATTGGCGCTAGCTGGGAGCATTTGAGCGGTAAAAAATTGTAAAAGTTGAACTTTTTTTTGCGAAAATATCCTATAACAGTGGCGATCACTACGTGATATAAAAGGTGAAATGATCATTCAATCCAGAGTTTGCACTATAATTCAAGTTATTTCTTAGACAATACTATGTTGCCTAGATAGCAGGGGCGGTGCATTGATGCGTGGTTGACCGCATGAGTTCTGGTGTTCGTTCTGAAGTTGCCAAACTTATCAAAAATGTAAGCTTAGTGGTCCTTTCTCGGAATAGTAGAGAAAATTATCCATATTCATCAAATTTACACCAGTTAAATAGTGACTTTGTGTCTGGGTTAGATGTTTTACCTGTATTTCTAGGGTTTCTCCGTGAAAATTATTCGAGAGTTCGTATCTCTCGTTTGTGAATAAATAAATACTCAACAAATGACTGGGATCTCAATCAAAAAAAAGTTTATGGTGAAAAAGTTCTGAAAAAATCTTTTTAGCCAACGTGTTGACCTTTTTCATCCTAATGGGCGATATGTGATTGAATTGTAGCACATTATTCGTTTCTCGAAGAAAATCACACGGGGTCTTTGAGTCCGATATCGCCAAACTTTTGCGTTGTTCTCTGACCGATTGCAATTAGTCTAGCCCTTCTGGTAAGCATTGTTGATGATAATTTTACTTCCCCTGTAATATGCAACAATTGATAAAGATATGTCACAAGCTAAACATTTACTTCTCCGCTATGTTTGCTTTCTGTTTCATTCTTTCTTTCTTTCCTTTTTTCTCTCTTTTTTCTTTTTCTTCTGTTCTTTTTTTTTTTTTTTTTGCCGGATGTCAATATTTGGGGGGGCTGAAACCCCCCCTTGTCTACGCCCTTGATGGGGGATTGGCAGACAAAAGACAACAAACAATCGGTGACTACGGGTAATTACATAACTGTTCATCTCTTTAAAACAACAACAACAACAACAGTAGACCTTCATCAAGGCTAACGGTCGTTTGTTTGAAAACAAATCAGCGATGCTTGTTTTGTCGGAATCAAATGGTCACGCACATTCACATCTGCAAAATTATATATTCTTGTATTTAGTATGTGGATAAGGACTGTTTTTGGCTGGTAAAATTCAGGTTTTGTGAAATCATCTTCTGGTACATGGCTATATGTAAATTGACTGAGGGCAGGGTCGATCGACTGGCAGAAGGGGAGATAACTCTGTTTGAAGGTTGACACGTTATTCTGTTCCTTGAATAACCTGTTTGCAACGGGATTTGGATACGTAAAGGTGTTCCAACTTATACGACATGTCGGAAGGGAATAGACCAAAACAGAACTAAACTGTTTTATCTTTCAACCACGTGATTGTATCCTTTCATCTACATGACAGGCGATATATTACCCTGAAATCTAGTTTCTTACCGGTATGTAACACGACACTAGTCCTACATGTAAACCGACTCACCAAATTAAAGCTTGCTCTTCTGGCTGTGCCAGTCCAGGGATCGCGTGTGGGCAATTAAATTGATGTGTTACATGAGGGGCAGGGTAATTTAACTGTATTGTAATCCCAACCTTAAAGGTTATACCAAATGACTCTATACTACTTTGCATTAAAACATACCCAGTAGTGTTCCAAACAACAAATTAGTATTTTTTCCTCGAATAATGTCGTCTAAGTGGGTTTTAGGACACGAATAGCACACATGTGGGGGGAAACGTATTGGAGCCGTGACCTCTGGTGCATGACGTCACAATCTGATTACGATTGCGCCTTAAACGTCATAGTCCATGACGTCGGGCGTTGTTACGAAAGATTCGCCCAACTGTGGGAGTTCTAGCGTGATGTCGCTAACATTTGGGCGTCACAACAGGCATTTGAGCGAGATCGTAATCAGGTTGTGACGTCACAGGTAAAGCGGTCACAGCTTTCGCCGTTTTGAAAGGGGCATGAAATTGTCGCACTTTACTGCTGCTATTTCCAACCTTGGGCAGTTGGAAAACATACAAAAATGTAAAACAAGTCTATATAATCACCTCTACAACAATATAGCACAAAAAAGTAGCAGATTTTGAGACCATTTTGTATAACCTTTAAAGGTGAACTGAGAAGCTTTCCAATGTTCTGTTAAAATGTCATAAAAGAAAAACTTCTATAGTTGTTACAAATATGTGTGGTAATAGTTCTGTGGGTTATTGTTTTATTTTGGGTATATGAGAAGTTAAAACTTATACTACCAGAAAACGAGAGCCAGAACGTCATTGCTTGCCTCCCGTTGTTTTTGGAACGTCATGACGTTATAGTGGACCTCGTTCATTCATCCGACGTAGCATGACGTCACATTTAAATAAAACTTGAATGAAGGAGACCGCTATAACGTCATAACGTTCTACAAACCAAGAGATATAAGCGATGCAAGTTTACAAGACGGATTTATAACCGGATAACTTAATATTGTTATTAGCACAATTTTGCAAAATATATTTGCCCCAAAAACGTATAAAAGTTATGTCACATAAGACAAGATGTATATAAGCAACATTTTAGATAAAATTAAAAGCTTTGCAGTTCACCTTTTTAGAAGTGGTTTTAGACGTCATCAGGTTTCAGCCCTTTTTGTGTAACACCACGGAGGACACATTTAAACCCATGCTAGATGCATTTTCTCAATATTCTCAATATTTTGAAATAACCATGTTCCCGCAAGCTGAAAATTCAGATATATTAGGCCGTGGAATATTATCGGCTGATATTGTAATAAACGGACGATAATAAACAGTTGTACACTTTTTCAACTTTTATGTACCAGTACACAAAATCTCACTTTTACGAAAAGTATCTTTAAAACGTCGGATAACGATTTTAACGGATAACGACAAAACAAAATACCTCCTACATTTCGTATTGTCCACATTAATAAAAGACAATTGTTCATCAAAGCGGCAAATGTCATTTGTGGTGTCTTAAATGTATTGTTTCGCTACTAGATCAGCCCATTACATTATTAGAATCGGTCGGGCAGGACAGCCACGCAATTCGTCCATGAAATATTGTATCGTATCCGGATAATTTGCCATTTTCTTCAGCTTCTGAGGAGACTTGGCTTGAAGAAAGGTCCACGCCAGAAGAAAGTCTGCAAATGTGACATCGCTGGCCCTGATCCCAAGTCGCCGTTGGTACACGAAAGAAATGGAGAGCAAATAGGTATGACCGAAACAAATATATTCAAGACTAAGCTTGAGACTAAGCCCAATTAAAACAAAACTAAAACCATGCCCAACTAACCCAAAATGTCCATCCTCCCGAACTATTTTACACTTACGTTTTTGTATCCAAAATACGAGCTAGCGTGTCTAATTCCACTCAAGTCGGCGCTAGGGTCCGTGTGGATACTTCATAGTCTTCACATGAACAGCTGCAATAAAAGCGCGGCTGAGATACTAAGGCTACGTCCGAGAATCCATCGTATTCTCGGCACTGAATGTGAGGTGCCGGGGGAAGCTTTCCTGTGGAGTCATATAGTTGCTTTTTAGTCGCCAAACGGGATCAGCCGCTTTGACAACTGAATACTGAGATGGTGCTTCATCCTAATGATGGGGCGCCCGCACCAAGGAAGGAGTGCCAGCAGCAACAGTTGTGAGTACGGAGCAAAGATACGGTGAATGCATCTATGTGCAGTTCACACAACAAATACTAAGCGTACACAACAAGGGCGAAGCGCATGCAGCAAGGGTGGGGCACACACAGCTAAGGACAAGCGCACGCAGTTAAGGTGGAGCGCACACAGCAAGGGTGAAGTGCACACACGTGTATGGCACAAACGGCGAAGCGGTCACACGTTAGGGTCGATTAGAGAACACGCATCGCGAATGAATACAAATGGGAGGCGCACACAGCAATGATTGGTACGCACACACCAGGCTGGGATGTAAATCCTCACTCAAAAGAGTCCTGATGTAGGGTGTTATGATTGACCCTCAATATGGGTCGGGATCTTTTCACCTGAATACTGTGTGAGAGTCACATAAACCTAAAGCTTAATCCATCAGGGGCCCTGAATTTTCCTGCTACTCTTATGCTTGAAGTTTTTATTCGCATTTCAGACTTGTCATTTGACACTATAGACATTAGTACCGCCCAAGCCACAGGTGGTTTCGGTAGGCCCACCTCTTCTACTGACAATACGATGTCCAAAGAAAACGTGAGTATCAACATTTAGAGTGGAAAACACACTAATATATATTGTGAAGAATTTTGCGGAAGTTTATTCAGCACTGAGTTCTGTTCGCATCGGAAGGTACCACGTGCAATTCATATGCAGTCGCCTGTTCAAAAAGCGCTTCTGACAATCACAAGAATTGATACCGGTAGCATGCATAATAAACATAATTGTACAACTATTAGTACCTCATCTTAAATAACCTAAAATATGTTAGAAGTGTTTCGAATAACCAAACCTTGGTCCTTGTGTTGTAATGTTCTCGAAAACAGGGGTAGAGTGCACGATTTCACCCACAAAAATATAACACTGGGATCTCGAAAGAAAATGGAAGAAAAAGGCAGTATTTCGATTTCTCAAAATAACGAATCTCGATTCTAGAGTTCTAGAGGAGATGGGTTATGGTGATCCTACCGGACTTCCTGATTTAGATAGGAGAGGGAGTGTCGATCATCATGGGCTCCCTTGTCTAGGTGAGGGAGGAGTGTGATGATCCTTCCGGACTCCCTTAATTGGATAAAAGAAGGGATGTGGCTCGCCTTCGAAACTCCCTCATAAGATAGAAGAGGAGTTGTGGCGATCATCCCGGACCAATATAGATAGAAGGGATGTGGAGCCCCTCCCATATCACGATAAGAATACGGGTACAATATTGTACTATTCTTAACTGATCCGTCTATGTTCTTATTTCAGGAGAACTTGAAAGAAAATGAGACAGAGAACCAAAAAGAAAGCTTAAAAGTCAGTAAGTATGACGTTAACGTATACTTCAGGGAAGCTTGGATCTGAGATCGATTAACGGAAAGTTGGAGACAGTTGGAGACGGCCTATGCTAGTATAAACCAAATGAGAGAACAGACTTCGCAGTGACCGTAGCTTGACAAGGCTTCTGTGCGCATATTTACCTATCTACCATGTACCGTTTTCTGTTGATGTTGAATTGTATATAATTTTTTTTTTTTTTTGGTGAAATTCTGTTACTATACCGCATGCGATGGTTTTGGTCAGGCACCTAAACCTTCCACGAGGATTGAAATTTTCAATACTCACACGAGTACTGTCTTGGCCCTTCTGGGAAGCCATTCCATTTGGTCAATCTATCTCTTTTGCAATCTTCTGGTTAATGTGAATTCCAAGTGGAGATATTGTATCAAGCCCATCCAAAGCTTTGGTGTCATGATCAGCCAAACTTGGACACCATCCCCCTGCCCTCTTACATCTCAGTCCACACTGAAATTATATAGGCCTAATGGAATATAAGCATTCCTAAGGGACCCCCACCTCCACCACACCCCCAGCTACGTCCTTCTAGGCGTTACATAACCCTTTCAGTAGAGTTCAATTGAATGTCATACCCAGCGCACTTCGAAGTTTTCATGTCGTTTTATGTTTTTTTTTGTTTTTTCTACAGATACTCGTCTGCCAGTGAATACACCGGCATCCAAGAGAATTCTTCGGAGCAGCCATGAATAGCGAGCGCATTTTCCGGGATTCCTTTAAATTGATCTGTGATAATGTCCACCAGTGGCATCTTGAATGCAATATTGTATATACAACATGATTCTGAAAAGAACTACAATAACAATTGGGTGTATTAGTTTTCATATGGAATATAATATTATATATGGAATATAAGCAATGTATGCTGCTATATATGTCTGGTCTTTGTATTTCAAATAAATGCATCAGTCTTAAAATATTAAAGTATATTACGTATTCCACAGTATCATTCACCCACAGCTAATATATTATGAGTGGTTCCGTGAATAAGTAGGGATTATCGTTGCTATAAACAACGTTTTAGTTTTATCACGACGGCGTGGGGGTGCTTACTTGTTACGCAAGAGTTGCTGTCATTTTATAGTCCTGTTCCACTAAAGAGTGCTGCCAAATGCAGATATGACACCCCGCTCAGTTACATTATACCGACACAGACGCTTGATTCTGAACGTAAGCGAGGAAGTAAGATCCATTTTATGACTCTTTGGCATAACCCGACCGTGTATTGAACCCAGTACCTCCCGCTTACCAATATATGTAAGAGCAGAAGGAAATGAATACATGATATCATGGTATCAGAAAGTTTCTCGTTTCACCAGGTTTCTCAAACTGGTGAACTACTCAGATCAGTTAGAAGCCCCAAGGATGTTAAGAGGCTTTGGGTCTGCCAACAAAATAAATAAGCTTTAGAGCAGATATTGACAACGCAATACTGGCAGACTTAAGGACAAGATTCAACAAACGTGGCTTGTTTTGAAAGACAAGTATTGAAAAAAAGCAAGTATTTAAAAAACAAGTATTAAAAGATAGTGTCTAATAGTATTCTAAGTCTTACATTTGTAGCACTGTCATAGCTAAAGTATTTGACGGTTACCGTAACGCCTGAACTAGAGCACTACCACTACCAACGTGATGGGCTAAACGTTTTTCTTTTCGGATTACTCCATTACGAAAAAAACCTTTGCAAGATTTTTCATATTTGTACCTTAGTGCCTGAAAGTAAGGCCAATCCAGATCGCGGCCAGAACGTGCTGCAAATCCTGGTATAGTGAGGTAGATATATGCAAAATTTGTATGTAAGTCTAAAAGGTGCACCAAATCCCGCAGTGCATCTGTTCGCCAGTCTTTAGGCTAGGAGTTAACCTCCTCGGTATGGCGAATGCTGTTACCCACTTGGTTCACTGGTAGAAAATAACACAAATATAATGATTCCCAATTGAACGCTCTGGAAGTGGTCCAAGAATATCACCGTGATAATTACGACTGCATTTCCCCTCTTTCGAAATCACGAATGAAACAGCCATTCACAAAATTGTCAGCACCAGAAAACATCCCAAACCAGTGAAAATCCCTCTTGACGCGTTCAAGTGTCTTTCCAATCCTTTCTGCGCAAGAGTATGCAAGGATGAAGATCTGGGCTATCCTGAATATCCTGCTCACTGATAACGTGCCTTAGATGGAACCTCATCGCAGAAAAACTCCCTTCGACTTGAACGTGATATTTAATTGGCTCATACGTTTGAAGATTTCCTCAAGCTTGTTCAGATGTTCAATGAAAGTTTTCCCTGTTACAATAGTGTCGTCCAGATATATTGGTGCTATACCTAACTGCAGTGCCCTAAGCATAGCCGCATGATCCGCCGAAACTTGTAAGTAACATTTTATAGCCCGAAAGGTATTTGAGTATACTTGAAAAGGCCATACCGGGGAACGTATCCTGTTTTGGATTGGTCATTTTGGGTTCAGTAAGAAGAACCAGACAACGTATCTACTTTTGGCAGAGGAAACCATCCTTGGCTAAAAGCCTCTTCAGATAGTTCTTGCACTGCCTCACACCACCCTCCTGTTTTTTTCCAATCACGATGGAGATGCCCATTCAGCAATTGATGGCACCAGCACACCAGAATCTAACCTTTTCTTCGTCTGATTCTCCTCCCATTGGAGGGCTAATGGTGTACGTCTGCCAGATTGCCTCACTGGTTTCTTCCCTCCTTGTTGATGATGTGTGCAACAGGGACAAGACACCCTAGACCGGACTCACAGTTGGTGAAAACACCTTTATGGTTGCCGGTGATAATCCAAATCTTGGCAAGGGCTTTCTAGTACATCTGTCAGGTTGTTAAGTTGTGGCGGTGCAATGTCAGGTGATGGCAAAACGCCATCTGGTGTTCCACAGTTCTATTGATAGATCTCTGGTACACCTCCACAAGCTTGACCTGCTTTAACTTGTGTATCTCTCAGGTTGAATACACGAATAGGGACTTTTTTACTCATTTTAGTGACATCTACTACCTTTAGAAAATCCACCCATGATCTCTCATAGTTGAAACATAAACTGGCCAATCCAAGCTTTGTTTGTCAAAATGGAGAGTCGCAGACTCCACCGGCTGTCTCTACGCTGCACCGTTTTTGGCATTAGTAAACCGACAAAAGAAGGGGACGTCCACTTTTATAACTATATTAATGGAATGGAAGTTGGCATCTGCACCACTGTCAATCACAGCCTATGTCTTCAACCCATTCACGACAGAGATCAGGGATCGTGACGTGTGATCTTATTAGTGGAGTTGGAAGCGATCCATCTGTAAGTCTTGGACCGTTGAAATCAAACAAACTTAGAAGTTGAGGAATAGAAGGTCTAAGGCTATGGTAACCATGAGACCTTGTAAAATATCTTATATTGGTCGGCTTCGACGCACTTACAGCCGCTCATGAGGCCCATCTGCTTAGTTTGTACTCTCACTCCACTTGTGGTTTTTGGTCCTGTGCCATCTACCCGGTGCAAGGGGTCCTTAAAACTTTTATCCTGTCCCTGCGGATAGTGATCCGTTAATTTCGTTCCATAAATGTCAATAAATCCAATACTTCATTCAACGGGCTTGGGTGTTAAAGGTGAACTGCAAAGCTTTCCAATGTTCTGCTAAAATGTCAGAAATCAATACCTTCGTAGTTATAGTTGCTTATGTGTGGTAATAGTTCTGTGGATTATTTTCTTTTTTCGAATATACGATAAGTCAAATCTTATACCGCAAGAAAACGAGAGCCACAACTTCCGAAAATGTAATCGACTGCCTCCCATTGAGTTGGAGCTTAATGACGCTATAGTGGCCCTGACTCATTCATCCGACGTAGCATGACGTCATGTGAAATGATACATTAACTAAAACGTTAATGAAGGAGACCTCTATAACGTCATAACGTTCTACAAACAAAGAGAGACAAGCGATGCAAGTTTTCAATACGGAGTTATAACAGGATAACTTTAATGTTAATATTAGTACAATTTAGCAAAATATATTCGCCCCAAAATCGTATAACAGTTATATCACATAGCACAAGATGTATGTAAACCACATTTTAGAAAAAATTAAAAGCTTTACAGTTCACCTTTGAATCATCACTTCATAAGCTAGTCTTTCGATGCCCTCGAAGATTCGGCATGTCCAAACCAACCCCCAGGTTGAGTCCTGGAGATTCGCAATTTTTTCAGCACATTTTATGGAGCAAATATATCGAACAGCTATGTCCTTGAGACGCTGATACAGCCAATCTATTTTCTCTCCCACCCCAACCACACCGGGATGCTAGCCGATTCGAATGAGCAAAAAAGTTGTCAACTTCCTCAACACCACCATAAATTGGTAACCTTGAGTGAGGTGTAGACGATGTTGAAGCTAACTTCGTACGTCGTGACGAAGTGTTCGTTTCTCGATTTCCTGAACCACGACCATGCATATGAATCCTGCCTCCTACCAACGATAATTGTTGTAAATACTCGCTGAATAGGCTGTCAGTCCAATGAATTTGATGCGCTCACCTTGGGCTAGAATAAGGTCACGAGACCTGCAATACTGTTCGAACATCAATATGCCATGTGACATTTTCGTCGCATTGGCACAAATGCCCACCAAAACGTGAACAAAGACGGTTATTTATGTATTATTGTAGACAACTTATGTTGCATGAGATCAACAAAGTGCGCCGCTGCGTCCACTGAAACATTTCAGATGTGTTTACCAAGGGATCGCACCACGATAACGTATATTAATTATACAGTACAAGGCTCATTTATCAAGGCAATGTATTCAGAGATATTGGGTTGAATTGTCAGTACTAATGTCTGACTCTGTTTAATAATTGGTATTATTGTTGGACTCATTGGTCCGTACACTTCCCTTATATGTGTTGTAATAACTTCATCGACAAGCAACAAATTCCATTACTAGTCGTGTCCTGTTTATCCCAGACGGGTACGTCATCTTCCCATCTTATGGACATCTATTTATCGACATCAAACCGAATTCTCAGGAACAATAAAGAAAAATAAACTCCAGGATGTTATACTATAGCAAGTCGAAATCCCGCAGAGATTGAAAACAGTACAGATTAGTTAAAGGAGTACTTACCTTATTTTATATAGGTTCCTATTACAAAGGTTAGACTCTTTAAGAAATATAACCAACTATTTTACTGTCGTTGAGGGCGATAACATACATCGCCACTTATTTTTAACACTTATTTTTACTACAATTTGTGAAACCATATTTTCGCTTCGAGGTCGACGTGGGCGCCGCCATGTTGCCTGTGGGATGACGTGACTGATTACGTCAACATTCAGGACAACACCATGGCTAACGCTTGATCCCGCTTGATCCAGGGATCTTCCAACTACGGACATTTGAATTACTCTGGGTCCGAGTTTTAATTCGGGGAATAAACTTGCGCGGCAAATCCCACGGGCGTAATTTCTAAAAGAAAATTTGTTTAGGTTATCTCCGCCAAATGAAGAATTTCTTCCCCAAGTTTTTTAACTTAGACTTGCCCGATTCAATTTGGACGAAATTTGAAGCTGAGCGGTAAACAAAAGGGTGTCCTCTGCAATTGTTAGTGATTTGAGTTGAACGACGATGCTTCTGAGTTCGTAAAAAGTTTAACGAGTACACTTGAACTACTAAAATCAACTAGAACGTCAGTGAATTTACTAGGTTCCTTCTCGTTGGAATTATCGGCATGACCAACACGATCAACCTTAAATCTCCATGACGTTGTGACGTTTATAGATGAGTATACACTCACTTCCGCTCATCTAAGGTGGGCCTCCACAGTTTCGTAGTCTAATTTCATAATACGATAGACTGCCCTTGTTCTGCTATATCATAATTCTTCTTGTCTTCTAAATAGCTTATATCTATAACACCATCCTATTCAGCATTATCAACGCTGCAAACGAGTACGTACAGATCGAGGGCTGGCTTCGTCTAAACGCATGGAGTAAATTTTGTCCTGCCTCAGTTATGCCCCTTGAGTGTGCCTAATTTACAGGAAGAAAATCTGACAAAAAACGGGCAGGTTGACCCCCACTTTTGTTTGCCTTTTTAAGTTGAGACCGGACCAGGGAACGTGAGTAAGAAGTTTA
Organism: Hanleya hanleyi; assembly: GCA_036873755.1. NCBI lineage: Eukaryota > Metazoa > Mollusca > Polyplacophora > Lepidopleurida > Hanleyidae > Hanleya > Hanleya hanleyi. Next base: position 40,919 of record JAVTVY010021528.1, on the reverse strand, counting down.
ATTGAAATCGCTCTTACAGATTTTTCTGGAAATTGAGCCGAATTTGACCATTTTTCGTCATTTTAAGGGGTTTTCTAGAAAAAATGAAGTAAGCATGGAGGAAAACGTTCGAGTTTAATTTTTCTATAACATAGCAGCGCTATATCTTAAAATAATAGTTTCATCCTGCTCTTTCAGAAAATATATACATATAAGTGATCTGGGTTGGAGGTTTTACGACAACTGGTGGTCGAAAAACGGACCCATAATCTATTCCATGCCGAATGGAAGAATCCCTTGAGTGCACCCTAAAAACGTCACGCAGTGGTGCAATGGCGGCGCTCAGTGCACGCCGTGGGGAGCAAGAAAATATTCTATATTTCTTTTATTTTGCATTCTATCAACATAAGTTTTCCAAAATTCGAACTATACGCAGTGATCTCGAAGAAATTAACATTTCAGCAGAGGGTTGGAGAGCGCTGACACGTTTGGAGAGAAAAGTATGAACACAAAAATAATAAATAAATAATAAATAATATGAAACTAAGTTTCAGCTTGATTTTGAACTTTTAAAAATCCGCTAATAGTTGGATGGCGCATATGCATATTCCATGCAAATTTACCATATGTAGCAGTCACGAACACAATTTCAGCTTTAAATGTGAAGAATTGGGAATTAAATTCAACATTCAGTAGAGATATAAGTGTTTTCGCGTTACACTTCTTTTTTGTTTCGTATGTGTTCGTTTTATTTGCTGAAAATATTTGGACGCCCCCCCCCCCCCTGTTTCGCCATGCTTGTGTAAATGAATTGCATATATTGTTTTTTTTTATGATTTTGGTTATTTATAAGACAAACTGATTTGTTCATTTTTTGGTTGCAAACAAACAACGAAGTTTGGTCGTTTTTCTGAAAGTCGGATTCTTTCTCAACTTCCGTAACTCCTCTGGGACGACGCTGACGCATTTGAAGAGAAATATGTGAACACCTGAAGGAATAATATGAACGCAATTTTGATTTCTAAATTTGATAATCAGCTAATCGTCCAATAAAGCTAATGCAATTTCTATGTAAATTAGCATCTAAAACATGTATTGATCATTGCGAACGGAACAGAAGAATGAGCAAATCAGAGCACTTTAACCCAAACATCAACGTGCTGCTCCGTGAAAAGTCGCCGCTCCGTGAAAACCTAGCCTACAGGGCGGAAAAAAACCCCGGCCTGTATATCTGGTCACATTAGGACCATAATCATGAAAAAGTCACCCAGCTTTTGTTGAAACTGGCGGGGCTGAGCCCCCATCCTCTTTAAACTGGGGGGGGGGGGGGCTGCAGACCCCCCCCCCCCGCTTCCGCCGCCCCTGGTTAGCCGTTGAATACGAAAATCAGGGAGAAAATTCATAATCTGGTGAATAAAATAATGTTAAGAATATAAGAAAATTCCACCCCTACATATTTTATATGAAAAAGTATGCTATTGTATCTTGTGCTGAAAAGTGGAAAAATCAATAATCAATGATCAATTAAAAATGGATTTTACTACGATGAGTTTTCGCTATGTTGTTTAATAAATCCCTTATATTGCTGTCCGTAGTCACCTCTCTTCGTTCCTTTCTTCCCTTTGTTTTGGATGGGATAAAATTTGAATTTCTCTATATGAAACATCATCCGTACTTCTTATTTGATGACGTCATCATGATGTCATTGAAATATTTTCTTCGTGCTAAATTTTTGTAAGGAGGTATATTTGACATTTTATAACCGTTTACTGTTTTTGGGAATGGTCGAAGTCAGAAAAGAACAAACTCGACACCCTCAAATATCACGCCTGTTTGAAACGTCAAAAACCGGGATCTTTGAAGTCCGAGTCTGATTACGATAGATCCTAGCGATTGTTCTGGGCGGTATTTCTATTGTAACGCCAACAAACGTCACAAAGCTACAAATTAACGCCTTTGTAGCGCGAAGTACGTCACAAAACGACGTCCCACATTGATGTTGAATACGGCGTGAACGTAATCAGACTGATGTCACGGTTCAGAGATTATACGGCTTCAATTCGTTTTTCACCACATCTGTCTTAATCTGTTAAAAATCCACTCTTATGTCATTTTTCGTAAAAAAATGAAGTTGTTGTTCACAAAGCTTCACTGTATATTTTCATGCAAAGTGTGAGGGGGTATTTGGTAGAACCTTCAAATATAATACAGTAAAGTCCCTTCCGAGTTACCTCGCCTAAATCTCATCCTTCCAATAGGCATGTGTGAGTTTGTCAGTTACTTTTCGACGGGCGGTGGTTCTCTCCGGGTATTCCCGGCTTCCTCCACCATCCAAATTGACTGTCACCATATGAGTGAAACAACCTTGAGTATGACATTAAACCAAATCCCCTCGCCCTCCTTCCAGTAGGCTCCATGTAAATACACGACTATATTGTCACAGACAGCCCTACGTCACAGCTGGCTGTTCTCGTCCGTAACTGGGGTACGGCTTCCATACCATTAACATTGGATAATAAAAAAGTATGTATTCCCGGTGACCGATTTTCAGATATTATCGGATGCCTAGTTCACAGGATACCTAGTTCACAGATAAATACTGAAGTTTCAGAAATTTATGACGTACAGAAATCAATTCACGAAGAAAAACGGACGTAGGACAATGCATCGCTGTCAAATCAGTGGCATGGCTCCCACTTACGTGAGAGTCGTGATATCATCATCACGAAGACATGACTCTGTGTTGAGAACAATAATGTTCGCCACTCTTCACAGGTATCCGTGATCGGTTTGATCCGCGGTTCCCTTCAATGGCAAGTCCTGTTTTTAAGTAGAAACGTACCGTGTTTGAGGCGCGTAGTGGAAAGTTGTGGCGAGGTGGGCTCTCCTGACATCAGTTTTCGGAAGAACAAGTTTTCACTGGATCTAAGGTAACCTTATTTAATGTATTGCCACAGACAAGTTTGCGTCACAGCTGGCTAAGCCCCCCACCTCCATTACTGGGGTAAGGCTCCCGTGACATTAACACAGTGCTATTTTGGAGAAATACTTCTTCCTCTCGTTTCTGGCTTTGCCTATTCATATCAAGTAGTTTTCCACCAGCTCTAAATTAACACAATTGGACTTGCACTTGTATTACTCATTCGCATAATTTCTTGTTTCACACAGCTAATATTTGAAATGGATGAAATCTAAAGTACTTTTGTACTTTTGAGGTTCCATTGATTTGATCTGCCCATCCATCACAGGAGCAGATATGGGCAGATAGAGTTGCTCCAACTTCTTGGCCTCCTTGTTCCTGTCTACGTTTTGTAGAGTATTTTACACTGAACAAATATTTCATGCATATGCTTATATCAAAACCGATGGTTTGTTTGAAAGTCAGTTCATGTAGAACTTTACAGCATTACAATCCATGTGGTACTGTTGTTGTCTAGAATTTATCGACATAGCCTGGATCATAAATGTGACAGAATTTATAATAGAGAAGAAATAATCATCTGGCTCACTTGAGGAAACAAATGTAAAATGCTTGTCCTCATCATAGTAAAAGCCAGCTCTTTAGATATAGCCAGCAATTCAAAACAACCCCGGACAAAGGCAGAACTTAATTTACCACCCACCACTGGAATTCCATGTGCCAGAACAGTTCCAGGCAAATATCAACATTTTTACTGGGTTCACAAAGTCAAATCCTGATCCATGTACCGATGACTTTTTGGTTTGAGCCCCCATCGAAATATTGAAGGATCAAATATCAATCTTAATAAATTAATATCCTTATGAATGCTCCCCTATCATATATGTCGCTATGTAGGCGACATATCCAAATTGGGGAGCAGATAGGATTTAATTTTAGATTGGATCAAATATTTAATTGTTCAAATTCTATCTGGTTCTATGATTTCCTGTCATTGTTCCAGGTGGCTATGATGTTATATTCTGTCATTAGGCAGCTTCATTGTAAAGTCCTATAATAAGAATAATCCTGTTCCTTTATCGGACAAAAAATCTACATCACATATATACGGTCACAATTAGTCTTATTACTGATGGAATTCAATTCTAATTTTATTGTACACATAATATGTAAAACCTTGGTGGAGTAGATTCCATTTAACCAAACTAAATGTCCTTGTAATAGACATGCACTGAAGTGAATAGATCGTGATTAATAGACAGATCTGAACATAAAGACGAAACTACTAATTTATCTGCCAAATGGGAACAATATTTGCAAACATTTACAGCCAATAGATTTACCAGATATGTTAAAATAGTTCTATGTGCGACTGTAAAACCAATCGACTTAATCATTTCATTGTCTGTTATCAACATTGGGATATTGTTCTTTTTACATTTTAAATCAATTTGAGGAATTGATAGAATGCTTATAATTACATATTTTAATGAATGATTTTGAATGCTAAAATATTAATGAAAGAGAGCGGTTACTATAATGGACAGAAACAACCTTGTAATGGCTATGATTATAATCTATAAAGTTATAGATAAAGAAGACATGAAACCATAATTAACCATATTGGATATTGATATTTAAATTCATTTGTGTCTACAATGGGGAATGGTAGTGGGGGGGGGGGGTAATATGACCAAAAATCGTCTAAAGATATCTGTTTTGAAAATGACGTCAATGTGAGGTCATTATGGTGGCAATCTTGTTTTTTTCTTTGGTTTGTTTTCACATTTTTTGGTAAAGCTTGACCCACAAATATAGTGTGGTAATTTTCAGGACTAGTCTTAGGGATCGCAAAATATATAGAGGGGGCGGGGTCTTCCCCCTCCCTCTCATCTGTAACTGGGGTACGGTTCTCATGTCATTAAAATGTGGAAATACAAATAAATTGCCATAAATAAATGTTAAAAAATATGTAGGCCTATCTCTGGTGTGCAATTTTCATGTATTATTGGAGGGTGTCTAGTTTATAAAACATACACAGTTCATTATTAATTTTGAATGGAAACTTTGAAAGTTTAAATTGAAACATACTCTCCCTAGCTTCAGGTTAGAGACAATTTTGAACTAATTTGATTTTGCGGTGAAATTAGTTCTAGTTTTCTTCAAACTTTTTTTCAACTATCAAATTTTAATTTCAAGTTAAAATTATATTCAAATTCAAATTCAAGTATTCACAAATAATTTTACTTTAATCTTGATCAAATTAAATTAAAACTGAAATTTCATTTAAAAAACTGAAATTGCAATTCGAAATTAAAATTAACAATCAAGTTAGAATGATAATACAAAAAATAGGTTTCGAACTCAGTTCTTTTAATTCAAATTTTAAACTTAAATCGCAAAATCACCATTTTCAAATGCTGGGTGTACAGTTATCTCCATTGGACATGGCATTTGCTACTGGACGTCACTGGTGGCTGAATGAGTGCCTGGGCGGTTATCTTTTTTCTTCTGAACTTTAGTGGACGTGAGTTGTACGCCACTGGACTTGACTGGGCGTATCTGGACGGTAAATAGTTGGACCCTCTACTTCACGCGGACCTCGGCGAAGTCAAGATTCTTGGCAATGTTGAGTGGCTTGGTTTTACAACCATGACTACGTCGTTAATGTTTATTTTCTATCAAATGCCTCATCGTATTTACACGATACTTCAGATCTAAAAAACGCAATAAATAAGCTTTCCATAGATATGAATTTTATGCAGGTTTTGCCTGCCATAGAACTAAATTTGTCGAAAGATGTGCACCGTTTTGAGTGCCGCTTCGCTGCGAAACGTTTTTGATCGAACTCTTGGTCACGTGGTCTGCGTTTTGCATCGGACATCTTCGACAAGGACGAAAGTCGCATAACCAATAACGAATCATTTTTAGTCTACAGTTATTTTCATCTGTGTATAATTATTCATAAATTGAAATCCTTTCGAAAAATGACATGCCAGCTAGGCTATATGTTTCTTCTTTTATGTCTTCATAAATTTATGTTCTGAATCTGTCCCGGCATGCAATTTCTCCATGGGTGCCGGAAACGGAAATCACCGTTTTTTCGTTCAAGGGATATCGGTTGTTGTTGTTATTTTGCTTTGTTTTCATTAAATTTTGCTATGTTTTGCTTCATATATGCACGTCTACGCAATACCTATAGAGCTTGCTTCGCAAGCGGCCGCTTCGCGGCCGCGCTCCGCTCGCTATAAAATTATCGGTGCTTCTGATACGTTTAACTACCTTTTCAAACATGTGTAAAACTGCGTGTGTGAGGCATTTTTTTTTGTACAGACACAGTAACTCTTTAATAGATTTCAGGTGCAAATATTCAATTCACCGGTATTTAAAAGACTACAATATAGTGTAGAACGATGACTTAGATCGTGAGCACTAAGTCGTCTGCACACAGTATAACCCGCATATTTAAGTACAAGGTTGTAATATAAGATTTTCTACACGATTATTAGATATGGCATATTAATTGTGTCGCATATTCCCACCGTTGCTTTTGAAGTTACCCTAAATATTGTGTCTGTAATTTCTCTTCACAAGGACATCCTGGCTCTGACGAGATTTGATGAGAATGCGATCATGTCGAATACAGACCCGCGACAACCTGCTGTTGCTGGAGAAAATGTCACAATGACAGAAACAAACCAGGAACTAACACAGTCCACCAAAAATACGACCAGATATCCCTTATTGGGTGTAAGGGACGAAACTCTGGATGTTTGTCACGAAGATACACCGGGTTTGCATCCGCAACAGATACAGTGTCATTCTTCGGAATCCTCGATGTCAAAGAGATGTGTTAAAGAAAAACCTGGTGTATATAACTCGAATGATCCAATGGTTCAACTCGACAACTGTAAACCATCATTTCAACCCGAAAGCTGTGAACCATCATTTCAACCCGAAAGCTGTGAACCACCAGAATACCCTTTAGATATCACGGTCAAACAGGAACCGACAGATGAGCATACTTGGGAACATTCTCTGCCATGTACATCCATTATTGGGACACAAGTGGATCTATCTCGTACCGAGGACAGAATTCCGCAAAACACAGTCAAATTAGAGGCCACCATTACGGCTGATACAGCCGATTCGTATTCACACACAACAGTGGCAAAACACGAGGTAAGTGAAACATATCATATGGGAGTAATTGAAGATTTCCAAAACGAAATGGTTACATTTTCCCAAACTGCACGTTGACCGTTGACCTTGATATGAGCACATGCGGTTGTATGCATGACCCAATTACTCTCATGGGGTTTTCGTGTCTGACTGTCCACAGAGTTGTTCCAACTTTCTACGATCGCAGATCAGTCTGTTGTCTTTGTTGAGAGTATCGTGAATTAAATGTACAGCTATTACACGCAAATGGGTGTATTTCGAAAACAAAACAAGAACAAAAATAACGGACTTGGGAGTTTTACAGATTCATGACGTCATCTCGAGTAAAAAGGCTGTCGGGGTCCAGAATCTCCCGAGAGAGCGCTTATGTGCTGAGATATAGAATACGCCAGCTTGGTCTTGCGTATCGGCCCATTGAGCAGGTTGACATTTTTCAAGAACATTGCACAAACTGTAAATGTATGCATACTGTGATAATATCATTAATTGCCTGTGATGTTAGTAATAATCTTACCTCACCAGGGGATGGTTCTGATTGTGCTTGTCGTTCATGGGTTCTAGACGTTGAAAACTTTTCGACCCTAAGTATTCGGGTCACCTGTACAAGAAAATAAAAAACATTTGATTGATTTAATTTTTTCATTTCTGTTGATGAGCTGAAAGAACAGGAAAAAACAAAACTGGACAAATATAGATCTGTATTTCGTGAAAGAAACTACTATTCAAAGTTTAGTTCAATGCATGGTTCACAGAATAGTCTCCCTTCGAACTTTCCCTACGTCCTGCGGCAAAACTACGACTTTCAACGTCTCCCTGGGAGATTGAATATGAAAGATTCTTAATAATGGTCTGAAAGCATGAGATATTCGGTGTAACCAAAGATTACATCATGAAGCCACCTTAGGTAAACATTCAGTAAACCATTTGGACCCCAAAACAGCTCTGTATTGCATGTGTGCATAGGTAAAGTTTCACCGTGCAAGCGTCTGGTCCGTCATTCATGGGTTAGCCCAACTTCCCCACAGCGCATGCTCCGTTTCACAAGCTCACTCCACTTATGTCCCTGCCGCCAGTAGCAAAATTTGACGCTTCCCTATAGGGGAAAACCCACGTACGCACGGTTCAGTTTGAATCCGGCCGAACAACTCTTTTTTGCACATGAGCGAACTACTTTTCATATGCTGTGTCCAGATAAACCGAGAAAATAATCTCCAGATAATTATTTTTAACGCTAAGTCAACAGAGGTATTATGCAGACTTGAAATGTAGTCGAAATGTTCGGCAAACATCTATTTTACTATATATGATGTCACTTCCGGCGATGTGCGCGCGGCCGGGAATCCTGTTTAAATATCTGACTGGTTGCTGGGGTATTATTAGACCCCCAGCGAGGTGGTTGGGTTTGGCCATCGTCCATCAAAGATCTCCACGTCCATATGCCATATAAACACACCAAATTAAAAAAATAAATAAAACAATCATAGTATGCATAAACATAGGCTAGTTTCTTGCAAGAGAGAAGCAGTTAACAGTAATGGGGAAACAGTTGTTTTGTTTTCGTTCAACATGGTTCTAATCAAACTATAAATATATATATATATATATATATTTCTTTTTCAGCATGACTGTTTTGATCGTGAGAGCACACATTTTCCGTCAGTCGAAATTGGTAAAAATGAAATTCCATTCCCTGTAATAGTGTACCAACGTCTAACAACTTCCAAGGGAGCTGTGGTGCCGAGAAAACATGGAGAAGTGGAACCAGGAAATTCGGTTAGTGCACAGGAAGATCGGGAAATCTCACCCACTGCTCCAGATTTGGGAAGCCCAAGTACGACTTCTGGAGGCTTCGATGCTTTCTCTCACACGGCGGATAAACCATACACATGCTCGCTTTGTGATTATCGGACTGCCCACAATAGATGTATCATTCAGCATATGAGCGCCCACTCTGCAGAAAAGCCACTCAAGTGCTCATTGTGTGATTATATCACTGTGGATAGAGGTAGTTTTTCTGCACACAAGAGAACACATTCTGGCGAAAAGCCACACATCTGCTCAATCTGTGGTTATCAGACTGCGCACAGTAGCAACCTTAATCAGCACATGAGAATACATACTGGAGAAAAGCCATACAAATGTTCCGTATGTGATTATAAGACGGGCCAGAAAAGTAATCTCGCGCACCACATAATGACGCATACTGGGGAGAAGCCATACAGATGCTCGATGTGCGATCATAGGAGCGCCAACAAGAGGGACCTCATCCTTCACACCAGAACTCACACTGGAGAAAAGCCATACAGCTGTTGCCTGTGTGACTACAGGGCTGCTCAAAAGGCTGCTCTCGATCAACATATGATCAAACATTCGGGACACAAGCCATACCAATGTTCAATCTGTGATTACCACACTGCTCACAACCGCAATCTAGTGCAACACATGAGAAAGCACACCGGGGAGAAGCCACACAAATGCTCTGTCTGTGATTATGAGGCCTCTCACAAAGGCACTCTTAATCAACATATGAAGAAACATACAGGAGAGAAACCATACTCTTGTCCACACTGTCATTACATGGCTGCTCGCAAAAGTTATCTTGTCCTTCATATGAAGAGACACCCAGGAAGTCAAACAGTATAATTATATTATGAGCCAACTGGTTTTGGAGGAAGACTTGACTCTATATCACAGACCCCCAAAACAATAGTTCTGGGGTGTGTGGACGGTGGTATCATGGTGAAGTGTCGAAATATGGGGTGTATTTTTATATAAAGCATGGGGTTATATATAGGGACCCCATATTTCGACACTTCACCGTAATACCACCGTCCACACACCCCAACACTCTTGTTTTGAGGGCCTGTACTCCATATTCTGTATGTATCATGATTCTAGCATTAGAACAACAAGAGAAAGAATTCTGAGGGACAATCCACGAGAGTTGACTATGGACCATATGGTATGAGCAGTATTCGAGCTGTTAGGACATGGTGTGGGTTCGATTCCATGTACGGCCACTTCGTCTTCCCTGTAAAAATGGGAGCTAAACTCCGTAACAGATAGACGTAACTGTTGGCAACAGATTGGTGGTTGGTACCAATAGTGGATACATTGGCACATTAGAAAATGCCTGCTGGCAGTCGCAACTCTCATTTTTACTCCTCGGCCAATATGACCGTTGGATATTGTCGTCATCATTGTCTTGTATGTCCGTCCGTATGTCTTTCTGTCTGGACCTTACTCGTTACCATCAAATCTTAAGAAAGACTCTGCTTTGGCACATCAAATTTCTATCACCCCACCCAGTAGCCTTTTGAGACTGGATCTTGAGCATAAACTTTGGCGGTCATCTTCAATTTATTCGAAATCATTATTCATGTGTATCTTTCATATCAGTCCGCTGTTAATTACGAATCTTGGTATACAGCATCAATGCATAACGACTTTTTCAATGAATGACCGCCCGGCTCTCTCTCGTTAGTCGAAAACCTTCTCAGTTTAATTTATGTAAAATCTTTAATGATCTGTATCTGTTATACCATTGAAGGTTCATCAATGCGGGAGAAGGCTTCCAATGAATGATCTAAATCTGGTGTTGGGTGGGGACGTTGGCAGACCCAATTGTGTGAAAAATTTGGCAGTCAGTTTTAATGTATGCGAAATTATTAATGGAGTGTATCTCTCATATCATTCAGCTATTCAATAATGAACTTGATATTCATCATTGATAAATCAAAATATGAAACTTTTTTATGAACACTAAATACATGTACATCAAGATACAGTCAATGATGGAACAGTTTTCTTTCAATTCCACCCCCCCCACGTGGCGGTCTTCGGTTCCACTGATTTCGAACTTATGCACTTAATGTACTAAAAAATGAGTTACATGGCTATGACGACAAAGACTACAACAGATTTTCATTTGAGTCAAACTGATAGGTCACATAACATGTCAGATACAGTTTACAATTTGTATATATTACACTATTTAACGGAATTAAACAACAGTCTCCATGTTTACAATTTGCATATATTACACTATTTAACGGATATAAACAACAATCTCCATCAAATAGGATATCTATTTGCCTTGCTTTCCATTGAAGGTAGTGATACATGTACATATTTACATGTATTGCACAATCAGTTTGTATTAATAATAATAATAATAATAATAATAATAATAATACACTTTATTTAAGAAAACCTCGATAGTTCCGATAGGCCAAAGGCCTCTTTTCATCGGCGTCGAGGGCAGCAACAATAGAAACAATATTATATACAACATGAAATAACAGTCATATTAGAATTGGAGATTGAAATAATAATAATAATAATAATAATAATAATAAAAAATAAATTAAATTAAATTAAAAAAAAAAAAATACAGAAAACAAGGACTAGGCTGGGTTTTCTAAACTGATCAAAGATAAACATGAATAACAGTCATATTAGGATTGACGATTAAAAAATAATAATAATAATAATAATAAAAAAATACTATTAATAATAAAAAAAAAATAAAAAAATTAAATTAAACAACAGAAAAACAAGGACTAGGCTGGGGTTTCTAGTAAAAATTGGTTTAAGAAATGCTTATAACAGGCTGTTTTAAAACTGATCAAAGATAAACAACCTCTAACATGAATTGGAAGTTCGCTAAAAAGTTTTGGTCCATTTATCTTAAAAGATTTCTTAAAAAGTTCAGTTCGTGCAGAAGGCACTTTTAAAAGTAGGCCCTGCTTTGACGATCTAAGATTTCTAATGGGGTTATAAACGTCTAACGCATTGGATATATAACTAGGAGCGAGGCCGTTGATCCCTTTAAAAACAAGTATAACTGTGTTCAATTTAAAACGATAAGAAATCGGAAACCAGTTCATTTTTTGGTAAAGGTCCTCCGATCGTACAGACGAATCACAGTCAATGATAAGCCTCATCGCTCGTTTTTGTAGGCTTTCAAGTCTGTCAATGTCATGTGTGGAGCCATCGCCCCAGACGGATAAAAAATAGTCAATGTGAGGCAGGATAAAAAGATTATAGAATTGTTTTCTGGCATGAAAAGGTAAAAAACGTCGCATTCGAGCTAGGAGAAACAGTTTACTTTTGACTTTCTTTATAACATTGTTTATATGGTTCGACCAGTTCAGATTATCTTGGATGGTAACTCCTAGGATTTTCTGTGTTTTTACAGTCTCAATAACAACATTGTCCGCAGAAATTTTAAAAGAAGAGGAGGGTAGGTGGTGGCGCTTCTGGTTAGTGGTAATCAGCATGGATTTAGTTTTGTCCACATTTACCGCCATTTTGTTGTTGTGGCACCAGAACGTTAAGCTGGAGACGTCTTGGTTCAGTTTTGTTTCTACTTCGCAAGTTGTATTGCCAAATGAATGTAACGTAGTGTCGTCAGCATACGACTCAGTTTGGCATTTAAGGTGTAGAGGTAGGTCGTTGATATACACGAGAAAGAGCAATGGTCCCAGTATTGATCCTTGGGGGACTCCCGTGTCAGAAAGAACAGGTTTCGACAAGTGACCGTTAACACACACGCGTTGTTGACGTCCAAAAAGGTAGGATTCCAGAAGAGAGAGAGATGATTCATGGAATCCGTATATATTCAGCTTCTTTAGAAGAATTTGATGATCGATCAGATCGAAGGCTTTCCTAAGATCGATGAAAACTGCACCTATAATTTTTAGGTGCGTAATTTTAGCGGACTTGTCCGTTATCAATCACTTTCTCTGCACCTTATATCAGAAAAACATCAACTTTTGTCAAATCTCTGTAGGCCATAGTTTCTCGGTAACTGGGTTTGTATGGTTACCACAGGCCTCAAACAAGTGGGAGGGTGGGGGTGGTTTAAGGGTGAAGTGTCGAAATATGGGGTCTATATATATATAATCCCATGCTTAATATAAAAACCCAAAAGCTCCTCCGACCCTCGCAACACTCTTGCTTTGAGGACCTGTGATGGTTACAAAGCGTTGGGGACCCGGTTCAGCCGAGGAGTTTTGAGGTACGGATCATACGTTATTTGATAAAAAAAATCCATATATCAGTTCTCACTGGGGAGAACATATTTCAAATGCGATGTAAGCGTTAACTATATAATATTCCATATAGATACTGGACAAGAACTCCATATTTCACAATATCGAAACTAATATTGCCGAGAATAGCTGATAGCTCTCGTGTGCGCCGGGCTCAACTTGCCGACGGGCGGTGGTTCTGTCCGGGTACTCCGGCTTCCTCAACCATCCAAACTGACTGTCATCCTATGAGTGAAATAACCTAAACAAACAACAACAAAACAATCCTCATATCGTCATAAATCCAAATATAAATTAACGAATATTATTACCATAACAAAGCTTCTAGGCACTGTCAACAGCAGTCAATTAAGAAAAAACACACTAGTGAAATACAGTTCTAAAAATAATATAAAGTCCTTGTTACAATGTACACTATATCGGAAGTCCATAAAACTAGAAGTGTTCAACCATCACTTAGACTACGTAGACTGCAATGGTCACCGTCAACCTTCCTACAACGCTTCATGTGACGTAAGATATACAATCTGCGCAATGCAATCTCCACAATTTCCACTTTGCGCCAATCGGTTTGCAGTCGTTATGAGTCGGCAATTGTCGGCAGCTGAATTACCGAAATTTGTACTGAGGAATCATGGGAATTATCTGGCGCACGCAGTCTGGCCGTACGCTACGATACGGTGACCCAGTTAAATATTGTCAATTTGCCGTTAGATCCAAACTTCTGCCCAACGTAGGCTTACCTGTACTTTCGACTCCTGTTGTCTTCTTTTACACAATAAATCGTTAATTAAATTATCATCGAGTATGGTCGTAGTTCATTCATTCTGGGTACCCACATTTTCATTTTATCAAGCCAATTTCTACGTTGCCACTTCAAACCTGCCTTGATTTATCTGACCCCATTCAGTGTTCAAAATCCGAGGTGTTGATTTCACATAAAAACGAGAGACGAACCAATCGGAACGTACACGTCGATTGTGAGTAGAGTGACATCATCCTCCATTTGCGGCGTCCTTCTTCGTAATATGATGTTTGTATCAGCCCACCATATAGGTCAGCCAATCAATAACTCTCTTGTGCGACCCATTTCGGATTTCAAATGTTTTCAAGGTCAGTGACGTCTCGTGTCTATTTATAAGTTCTTTGAACATTGAAGGGGGCCAGATATATCAAGAGAAGTTCGAAGTGGGAACGTAGAAATTCGCTTGATAAATTGAAGATGGGTTCCCAGGTCTGTAGTACCTTATAGACTCGGGGTGAAAATACGGGAAGTTCATTTATTTGCTTTACTTCTAAACTGATGACCCCCTACCGGGTGGGTATGATATTACTGTATATGTCTATTTTAATTTATTTTATTGTGCATCTGAAATCCCAAAATCCGTCAGTGACTCGTCTGACGGCTCTGGGACAAAGATCAAGTCTGGAGTTATGCAATCATCCGCCACTGCTTCTGGGACAACAAAGACAAAAGCAGCCCAGTACATCGACACTACGGGCTCCGTTCATCCAATCAATCGACTACTGCTGATGTTCACCCACAGCCTAGTACTCTGCTACAACGGGCTTCGACTTCACCCCAACGATCTAAGCCCCGTCCTGCTTCTACGACTGCTTCGTCTAAAACAGTTTCTCGAGCTACGGCATTGATACGCTTCATGATTGAACATTGATTTCATGGATGTTATTGAGAAACACCAGTTATCTCCTTGTATAGTAACAATTGATTGGTCAGTTCAAATTTTGAAATGAAATGAGGTATTTTCATTGGCTGCGCGACTACCTTCCTAGACCATGACTTATCTGTTCACCCGTTCGTTACCGATCGTCCCTCGTTCAGATCCCGCAGCGACACTTTGGGCTCCGGCTTTACATCAACCTACGGTTTCTGACTCGGTCGATTTCTGGCATCTTGACGTTAGTAACGATAAGATTCTACCTCAACACCGTTCCCGTGCACCACAACGCCATTCCTGTACACCACAACGTCGTTCCCGTACGCCACAACGCCGTTCCCGTACACCTCAACGCCGTTCCCGTACGCCACAACGTTCTTCCCGAACGTCGCAACGCCGTTCTCGGACGCCATTACGTCGTTCCCCGACGCTTCTACGCCGTTCCCGTACGCCTCGTCGCCGTTTCCGGACGTCATTACGCCGCTCTCGGACGCCGCGACGCCGTTCCCGATCACCTCGTCGTCATTCCAGATCTCACAACGCCGTTCTAGGTCACCACCTCGCCAGCGGGTTTCTGTTTGCGAAACTTTATCTTCGATCACAACCATGTCATCCACTTGATCGTCGGTTGTCTGTCAACTCTTCGCGTCCAAGTCCTGCCACGCCGCCGGTTGCGGACCAGTCTTCCCCTAATGAAGATGGCGGCACTGATTGCTCTCGTTCCTGAGATGCCCGAGCCTTCAAGTACTGTCTCTACTTCTACTCGTTCTAGGCGCAAGCGTGTGACAGCTGCTTCTTCTGTCGTTTCGTCTGGACCTTCGTCGACGTCAACTCTAACTTCCTGTGCTCCGTCTCCGGAATGGGCGTCCATATTTACTTCTTACGACCGTCAATTTGAGGACGACGACAAGTTTAAGAAACCTACGTTCACGTTTTACAAACTCCACGATGGTATTCTTCCAGACTAGCCTCCTGTATCGGACCGCGATTTGGATCAAGTATTGAAGATTTCCAAGCCGCCCTCCCTTAGCCTCTCCCCCAAGGAAGCTGATCGTCTTCAGGAGATGTTTCTCGCCATTCAGCGTATTACGTCGTGCACACGACTGGTTCCTGTCTGCCACAGCTCGACTCGCGTTCGATCCTGCCATCCGTCAGCCTAGTGGGTCGATTCTTCTGTCTCCCTGTCTCCACACCTATCTACGGGGTTTTCTTGACACGCTGAACAAGACTAACTGTCATGTCATCGAGGCGGGCGCCTATTCGTATTCTTCTCTCCTTCAGTCTCAGCGCAAGCATTTCTGCGCAACTCCAAGGCCGAGGTCTCGGTTTCAGCTAGAACCCAACTGATGCATCAGCCGTTGACTTCTAGTTCGTGTTCAACAACGCAATTGAGTCTGTCATGCCTGGTATTCGCGAGAAAGGACGTCAAGACTCCTTTCTGCAGCGACTCGGCGTCCAGCTAATGCCTCGTCTTCATTTGGCCAGAGGAAGAGCCGGGATCAAGTTCACAAGACTATCCAGCGCCGGGACGATCCCCCTGGTAGTTTTCCGTCCTTTCGACTAGTCTTCACGTTACCGTGGCCGGCGCTTCACGCGTGGGAGGCCTTCTAGAGGTTGAGGTGCCTCCAACAAGTGACTGTCTGCATTCCATCTCACATCCTCATGTCACAGATTTTCATCTGTCCGCCTTCCGTCCTTTTAGTCATCTTGTCGTCGGCGGCCGTTTGCAGCACTTATGGGAGAATTGGCAGCTCATTACAGACGACGCCTGGGTTCTAGAGACATTGAGTATTGGATTTCTCTTCGACTTCCAGACCCAGCCCAGGTTCATCTCTCGTGTACATCACCGGGATTGGCTGCAGGTCGCATATCTCCATATACCCATTCATCCTCGTCATCGCCGTTCCCAACGCTTTACCATCGCCGGTCGATAATTCGAGTGGCAAGTCCTCCCGTTCGGAGTCAACATCGCCCCATGGCTCTTCACCCGCATCACCTCACCAGTCATGGCTTTCCCCATCTTCGGGACATTCACATCGAGGTATACATAGACGACATCCTCATTTGGGCGGCGGACAAGTCTCTTCTCAACGCTCAGATCCGGTTCACCTTGCTCATCCTTCTACATCTCGGGTTCATTCCTCACCCTCAGAAGTCAGAGTTGGTACCGGCATAACTTCGTCACTACATTGGGGCAGTCTTCGACACGGTCCATCAACTAGTACGACCCCTGGAAGACCAGTGGACCAAGCTTCAGACGTTGGTACTAAAGTTCTTGTCATCGCCTTCACAGCCCCTTCATCTCTGGCAAAGTCTTCTAGGTCTTCTCGCATCCACGCAGGAACTTACTCACTACGGGCGTCTCCAAGTTCGGCCGCTGCAGTACCATCTTCATCCATACCTTCAGATGTCATCCCTCAATCTTCAAGTTCCGGTGTTGTCTCTACATCCACATCTGATTTGGTGGCAGTCCCGTCACAATGTCATGCGGGGAGTTCCTTTCTTATCACCGGCTCCAGATCGCCATCTCTACATCGATGCTTCCGAGACAGGTTGGGGAGCCCATCTAGACGACCTAGAGGTGTCCGGCAGATGGTCGACGTCGGATGCCAGACTTCATATCAACCTTCTGGAGATGAAAGCAGTCATCTTAGCAGTCCAGCATTGGAGCTCTCTTCTGTTGAATTCGTCCCTTCTCATCGCAACGGACAACTCGACCGTCATTGCTCACATCAACAAGATGGGTACCACTCGATCGTACTCAACATTTCGTCTGGTTTGGACCCTCTTCGACTGGGCTCTACAACATCACTGCCATCTCACCGCTCGCCATATTCCGGGTCGACTCAATGTCCTAGAGATCGCCTTTCTCGTCCTGACACCGTTCTTCAGACCGAATGGCAGCTTCACCCGGAGATCTTCCAACGCATCACCAGCATCTGGGAGTCCCCCTTGATCGACCTGTTTGCGACGAGGATTAATGCACAGCTCTCCCTCTTCGTCAGCCCGATTCTGGACCCTCGGGCCTTCGCCATCGACGCCCTATCGATCAGCTGGGACAACTTCCTTGCATATGCCTGCCCTCCCATTGCCCTGCTTCAGGAAGTTCTACAAAAGATTGCTCAGCACGACTGCGTCATCCTTCTCGTCGTCCCTTGGTGACCTCGTCGACCGTGGTTTCCGGCTCTGGTTCCTCTTCTCACCGCCCCACCACGCCGCCTACTAGCTTGACCCAGCCTGTTGCGTCAACCTCACGGGATAGTCCACCACAACCCACTGTGGCTCAACTTACACGTCTGCAGACTATCCAGGGTGCACTCACAGACCAAGGATTTTCAGCAAAAGTTGTAGAGACGATGGTTTCAGCCAACCGATCTTCCACATCACAGCTCTATACAATATATGTGGACATACTTCGTCTCCTGGTGTCGAGGCCGAGGTGTCGATCCCGACGCTGCCTCTCTTCCCATAGTAGCGGACTTCCTCCTTCACCTACACCGAGATAGGAAGTTTCAAATCAGCACCACTGAGGGGTACCGGTCAGCTTTAGCCAGGGTTCTGCGTCTATCGACGGGCATTGACATTAGCCTGGATGACAACATCTCTGCCCTCCTACGTGCCTTCGCCGTACAGTCTCGTCGTACCCGACAACTGCTACCGAAGTGGGATATTGGGGTGGTTCTTAGCGCTCTGCTTCGCCCACCCTTCGAACCTCTACAGTCAGCCTCTATATTAGACTGCCTTTCCTGACGGGCCTTCGCCTTGGCTTCTAGAGTATCTGAGCTTCACGCTCTGGAGAGGAAGTCGATGACTTGGACTGCAGATTGGTCCTGCATCTCTTTCCGACCCACTCCAAAGTTCATCGCCAAAAATGTGGCTGTGCGCCAAGGTCCTTGTGCTCAACGTCTGTATTCTATCCCGACATTGACAGACTTCGTTCGTGGCCTTTATGACGACACACTGTTATGTCCAGTACGAGCAATACGTCACTACTTCACCCGTACCGACCCAGTTCGGGGGTTTCGTCGACTGTTGTTTCTTTCTCTTCATCCAGTCGCAAATTGTGACATCACCAAGAACACGGTGGCCTCTTGGTTGAAGAAGACCACTAAGTGGACATATCTACTCGCCCTCGACACTCCCCCACTTCTGGCCTCAGCTTCTTCCCATGTAATAAGAGTAATAAACTTTTACCGACTACTATCTGAGAGACATGTCAGTACAAACAGATAGAGTGACCACGCTAGGGCCGCTGGTAGCTGCCCAGCATGTGGTTCGTTAGTTTTCCAAAAAAGGGGGGGGGGAGGTAGCACCGATCGCCGCAGCAAGCCAGCCAGCTAACAAGACCCGACACATCGGTGAGTATTATTTAGGTACATCCCTGTCGGAGACGAAGGATCTTCTGAGAGACGTGTGAGACGGCGATGACAGCATGATCAGCTGGTCCCCTGGTATTCGGATTCAGAAGACTGGTATGTACATGACCCTTCTTACCGTCTCACTAGTTTTTACTCTCTCAGCTCCCTAAGCTTCTATACGACACGGGAATCCTCTTAAGAGCTAAAAAATGTACCACATCCACGATCACCTCGGCGGTTACTCTGCATGAACTCAGGAACTACAAGGCCGAGGTCCCTACCTCCATCTGTTGGTAGTATGGCATAGCAATATCAGGTGTAGATTTGAACAATAAATATTGAACATTTATAAACACTGCTGGTATTTATTATCAAATCAAACCTGCTATTGCTTTGATTGCCCAACCCATCCTCCCCTCACTCTACGGCCTTGTACAAAACACACCTATAGGCAGCAGTAGAAAAAAAGGACGACTTCATGGGGCGCATAAACCAGCTGAGCTCCCTAAAGGGAGGCAACTTTTATTCTGCAAAGGATCTCCTAAAGGAGGATATAAAGCATAGCAATAGCAGGTTTGATTTGATAATAAATACCAACATTGTTTATAAATGTTTAATTATTATATCTTCATGGGTCATAGCATACTTGATTATCAGTACGTTCAACATAAATTTGGGTTTCGTAGTGTATAATTTTACGATCGACTGTTCATGTGTCCGCGTTAGTAGTTTGGGTTTGAGTCATACGTATGGGCGGTTTCGGTCATCCTCCCCACAGTGCATGCTTCATTTCACAGGCTCATTTATCATCCCTGCCTCCAATAGCGGAGGTTGACCTTTATTCCGTTGCTATGATATATAGGGGAAACCCACGTACGCACGGTTCAGTTTGAATCCGGCCGAACAACTCCTTCAGTTTTCCACATGAGCGAACTACTTTTCATATGCTCAGTCCAGATAAACAGGGAAAATAATCTCCAGATAATTCTTTTTAACGCTAGGTCAACAGAGATATTATGCAGACTTGAAAAGTAATCGAAATGTTCGGCAAACATCTATTTTACTATATATGATGTCACATCTGGCGATGTGCGCGCGACCCGGAATCCAGTCCAAAAATCTGACTGGTGGCTGGGGTATTATTAGACCCCCAGCGTTGGCTGGGGTATTATTAGACCCCCAGCGAGGTGGTTGGGTTTCGGTGCGTCACATCTAGTGAAGGGCCATATGTTGCAAATTATGCCCGAGTGTTTTTGCTTGTAAATTATTGGTAGCATGCGAATTATTATTTATGATGATGTTCTGAAACAGAAAAATCTGTGTCTTCACACGCATATTTAGATTTTGAGCGTAGTATCTGTTGTATCCTTACTATGTGAGATACAGTACTAATACTGATTTAACAACGGTTTCTATCAGAGACAAGAACAACACATAAAATGTCTGCCAACTCGTTCACTGTATTCCAAGCACATGTTCATCCGGGTACATTGTAGGTAAATACAATTTTAGATGCGCGCGTAGTGCGGACACGGACTATACTACATCCCTGCTTCTTTCAGACTGAAAGTCATATTCTTGACTTATTTCGAACACTGGCAGAATTATAATAAAAACATTTCACGCCTGATGCGTCTTAACTGAACAACTGTGAAAACTATAACCGCATATGAACTGCCTGTATACTGATATTTGTTATCAGATTGAATGTCCAATTTATGAGTCCAGTATTCATAGTTCATATAATTAACTTTCAAGAAACACATTGGCTAATGTCAATAAACGAAATGTTCGCATACACTTTCTCGTGTATTTAACTCGATGTATCAATACGTTAATACTGAATAAACCTGAATGTAATGTCACACAAATTTGGTCTTGCGTTATCTTTTCAATCTCAAACTTAATATTTAAGAGTTCAAAATAGACTATGATAACGCAGATGAACAAGTTATCTGAACAGTTAGTATCTGACAAAGTCAGCCAGGAATGTTGGGACTCGCACGGGTCTACCCGATCTGGTCCGTTGACAACCTCCGTTGTTTGCAACACGTGGCACGTTATTATTCGCACAGGACGCAGAGTTATCATCATCGTCATCAGATTCGTCCGCTGAGATAAACTGCTGAATTTTCGTGGTGTCGCCATGGTACAGTTTCAGCCGAGATGAATTCCGTTTACGCGTCTCACCATTTCGACTGCGAATAATGACTGCATTGCCACATTTCTTCACAACCGTATATGGCATCTGCTCAAATGTGGTTGACAGTTTGTTTTTCTTCCTTTGACGCAGGAGGACGGCGTCTCCCGGTCTCAGCTGATGCACATTAGCTCTACGTTTTGCATCGGCGTATTGTTTTCCCTTCTGTTTACGTGCTGCGTCGCGAACACGCACATCACATTTCTCTTCCTTTGGCGGATGGATTGGCAGTTTTGTCCGGATTTGTCGGTTAAACAGAAGCTCTGATGGACTCTTTCCGGTGACCATGTGTGGCGTACTGCGATACGCGATAAGGAATCGATTGATTTCTTTCCGCCAGTCTTTTCCCTCAGCCTCACTGGTTCGAATGGATTTGAGTAAAGTGCGGTTTAATCTCTCCACTTCACCATTTGCTTGTGGCCAGTACGGAGTGACATTTCTCAGTTTGATGCCATTTTGCTTCAGATAGCCTTTGCATTCCTCCGACACGAATTGTGAACCATTATCAGCGGTTATCTGCTCTGGCAAACCATGCCTCGCGAACACCGCATCTAGCCAGTTGATAATTGTTCCAGAACTAACAGTTTTCATGATCGCGATTTCAGGATAACGCGAGTAGTAGTCCACTAGAGCTACTACGTGGAAATGGCCCGAGAATGTCCAACGAAAGTTCATTCCAAGGACCGGTTGGCAATGTTGTAGGCTGAACTGGTTCGGGAACTGCTGGTTTTCCTACCACCTGGCAGGCGTGACAATTTCGGATGAAGTCCACTACGTCGCCATCCATTCCAGGCCACCAAACTTTCTCACGAAGTCTGAGTTTAGTTTTAACGATGCCTTGATGGCCTTCGTGGGCTAACTCCACGACGCGACGTCTCAGCTTGACCGGTACCACAAGTCGCGTTCCACGAAGGACTACCGAATCAACAACAGTAAGTTCCTCGAACACAGTCCGGTAGTGTGGTGGACATTCCCACTTCCTAGAATGTTGAGCTGCTGAATGCACCGCTCTAAGCTCTGCATCAACCGAAGATGCCTCTGCGATTTCGTCGTATGACATCGCTGTCGGGATAGCATTTTTCGCTATGTAGTTTACATATTCGTCTCCGACATTGGTTTTCTGTTTCACTGTTGGAACAGACAGACGCGATAATACATCAGCTGCGTTCTCTGGTCCAGGCCGATACACTGTCTTGAACGTGTATTGCTGAAGTCGAAGGACCCACCTTTCGATCCTCGCTGATGGTCGCGATTTGGCAGAGTAAATTACTTCAAGTGGTTTGTGGTCAGTTATCATCTCGAACTCGAGACCATATAAGTACAGATGACAGCGTTCGCAACCCCAGACCACAGCGGACGCCTCTTTTTCCGTTTGGCTGTATCGCTTTTCGACGTCAGTTAATGCCTTACTGGCATAGAGTACCGGTTGATAATCTCCAGATTCTTGGCGCTGAACCAAGATTGCCCCAAGTCCCACTGGACTGGCATCCACGATGAGTTGCGTTTTAGCATCAGGATTGTAGTAGGCTAACACAGTGTCACTGGACAGCAACGTTTTCAATTTATCGAAAGCACAGTGTTGTGCCTTCCCCCATTCCCATGGCTCACTGGCACAGGTCAGTTTACGTCAAGGATCTGTGACGGTCGAGAAATCTGGGATGAACTTTGAACAATAATTCACCAGGCCCAGAAAACTGCGCAATTCCGTTACGTTCTGTGGCTCACGTGTAGCTCTGATTGCTTCAACTTTGGATTCTTCCGGTGAGATTCCCCTTTTGGACAACACATGGCCCATGAACACGAGACGATCCATCCCGAACTTACACTTTTCCGGATTCAGAGTAATGTGCCTGTCCTTCAGCCGTTGGAGAACCTTTTCCAAGCGTGCATCATGCTCCTGTTGATCTTTTCCAAAAACAATCAGGTCATCTGATATGTTTTTCACGCCTTCACATCCTTCTAGTACTTGACTGATCACATGTTGGTACATTTCGGGTGCGGCGGATATCCCGAACATGAGTTTTTTGTAACGAAATAAGCCCTTGTGACTTACAAACGTTGTGATATTCCTCGACTCTTCTTCTAATTCAATCTGGTGGTAGCCCCACTTAAGATCCAGCTTGGAGAAAACAGTTGCCCCATTCATTTCATGTAGTACATCATCAACAGTTGGAATGGGGTGGCGTTGTCGCACAACGGCTTCATTTGCTCGGCACATGTCGACGCAAATTCTCACATCACCATCTGGTTTTGGAACCACTACCAGCGGCGATACCCAATCTGTTGGGCCAGATACTGGTTCAATAACGTCCAGTTCCAGGAGTTGATTTAATTTCTCTTCCACTTTGCCGCGTACAAGATATGGCAACCGACGTACCGGTTGTGCTACGGGTTTCACATCAGGGTTAATATGGAGTTTCAACTGGTAATCCGTCAATGTACCCAGTCCGTGGAAGCATTCACTATACTTTGACTTCAGCACGCTGTAGTTGTCACGTATAACGTTGACCTCCGGACCCAGTTTCAGAATTCCCAACTCTAAGGCCGTCTTCCTACCGAGTAAAGACACGTTTTTCCCTGACGCGATAAGAATTTCTGCATCTACACAGTTTTCCCCAACCTTCATGCGTGTAGTACATTTTCCCAATAGCGATAATGGTGAACTTGAACTGTATGGAAACACGCGTTTGTCACAGATCTCCAATTTTGTGCCAGTCTTGGAGATTTTCGACCAAGCCATTTCGTCAATAATGTTAACGCTCGCTCCGGAGTCGATAAGCATTGGCACAGGTACGGATGAAATCTCTACCGATATATGACCATCTCTGTCCTCACTATCATGCAGAACGAAGACATATTCATCATCTGTTGATGAATCTTCTTCCACCTCGGCCACATAATTTGCATGTGCCTTTGTGTCATAACCTGATTTAGTGTTCTTTTGATTGTGCAGCTTTGTCTTGCACATTTTCTCAAAATGTCCGATCAGATTACATCGATGGCACCGTTGATCTGTGGCTACTGTACAATCTCTGGCTTGATGGGAAGTTTGACCACACCGAAAACATCTGTTATCATATCGTTTACCATTCTGGTTTTGTTTTCCGAACTTGTTAGACTTTTTGGAATAACCATGTCCATATTGCTGACTTTGATGTGCAAATCGAGTTGAACCATTGTATTGGCGGCCCCGGGTGGCCAATCGAGTAGGCCCATGTGCTGATTGTGTTGGCCCCTTTGACTTACCCAAAGTTATGGCATTAATTTCTGCCGCTAATTTGTTTGCCGGGCTTTCAATTTTGGATGCATGTTGCTCTGCTACTTCAAATGATCTAGCAATAGACAAAACTTTGTCTAGAGTGAGTTCAGACTCGCGCAAAAATCGTCTCCGAAGACGTGCCGATTTACACTTATCGACGACCTGATCCCGAATTAAATCATCTCGCAAATCCCCATAATCACAGGTTTGGGCGAGGGATCTTAGTCTAGTTACATATGAGTCAATGTTCTCACCTTCTGTGGGTTCTGTACACCGAAACATGTGCCGCTCATACGGAATGTTCTTTTTGGGCTGAAAATATCCAGTCAGCTTTCCTATTGCTGTGATAAAATCAGTTCCCGTATCAGGCAAAGTCTCAAATATGTCTTGAACATCGGTACCGGCCAGATGTAATAATACTGCACGTTTCTGTTTGTCATCTTCGATGCCCGTTGCCAGGGTGTAATATTCGAAACTTTTCCGCCATTTCTCCCAACGCTGGGCCAGGCTGGTTTGGTCACCATGGACATCAAACGGCGCAACTGCAGGCATATCCAGAATTTTCGACATCCTCGTCGCCACTTGTTGTATCCTTACTATGTGAGATACAGTACTAATATGCGAACGCGAAGCGTTCGCATTCTTAGATAGAGCGTGTGTCCAAATGAGACCTGAACCCTTACTACCTTAGCGATCGAAAATGTTGTTACCGAATTGACTAACTTCCGGTTTCATGGTGGGTTCCATCTTGAATTCTGTGATTTGATGCATGACGGGAGTACGATTTTCTCTGTAAATCTGGAAATCATACGCACACGTGATTTCTTTATGAATCAATCAGTCCAGTAAACAAAACTAAACAATAACTCCAAATAAAACCTCCAAGTATTCATTGTGAAATCCCTATCAGCGATAAAGTTTAGACTCGTACCTTCCCCTTGCTCAAACGGGATCTCCGCGCGAGTCAATGGCAAGGTACGAGTCTACGATAAAGTTCATACCTCGCCTGCATTTGTACGCGGCGAACATTTGATTGTTCGAAGCTGATGCCGCTTCTTTCGTGTTCTACATGTACTCTGCCCTGTCTAGGGTGTTCAGTACAATAAATATTGAATTGAATTGAATTTGTACGAGTCAGGAAAGTCTTGTCGTCTGCTAGAAAGAATATTCATAACACCAACGTCATACGCTTCGGACTGTCAACACACCAGCGGTCATGAAGTGCAACTTTTCCAATATTTCGGCTCAACAAAGAAAGGGTTGATTTCAGCAGAGGTTTGTTAAAATTTGCTGCACAAGTAGGCCTAAGTGTTGACATTATTTTACTACTGTCGTTACTTTCATAACCTAGGAATATTTAACTATTGGTAGTTAACTGCCTTATGTTGCAACACTCGTACTGCCTTTAGCTTATAAATATTCAATTTCACTCAAACTGAACATGCATTGCAACTCTAACCGAAAGTGAAACTTACAGCGAGGGGAATTAACTCTACATAAAACATTGGATTTACTCCCCTTACATAAAATTTTTAATTTTATCTTTTTCAATTACTTTTTGTAATCCAGTTATTTTCTTCCTCATTCTCAGTTGTCATTGATATTTTTACAATAGATCACAACTATGTAAAGACACAACCAAACAATGTTTGGGATCATTCTTATGCCAGAAAAAGCGTAAAACAATCTGAACTGAAATTAATGGATGCATTTCAGTGCAACATTATTGATATCCCTGGTGACGGAAATTGTTTCTTTCATTGTCTTAGTTTAGCCATACATGGGAATAAGGCACCGACATTACAGATACCGGTTTCACAGGGCCATTGGAATGCTTTGGAATGCGATTCTGTCCTGGATTTAGTCATGATTTAGATGTGTTTTAGGCACGACTTCATGTCAAGTTATCTAGTTGAGTGGATTCCGCTCAAGTTTGGGTCAATAAATCGCTCAAGTGGTGGACAAAATCACTCAAGTTAGAGTGAAGTAACATTCACTCAATTACTTGAGTCAAATTTCACTAAACTTGAGTGAAATATTTCACTCAAATACTTGAGTGGTATGAATTTCCACTCAAACTTGAGTGAATTTCACTCAGGATGTTTTAGAGAGTATAGACTTCCAATACGCATGTTTCGAGTTATGACGTTACTTCGTCTGAGTGAACTCCCTTTGCGCACTAACGTCATTTGGCGAAACCCCATAATATTTGGGGTAGCGCAATGTTATTTCTCTCACAATAATACTCCTTTACCAAGGCCATCAAAGCGTAACTCCATGTTTCACAACTGAAATAGTCCTTGAATTAAGTAATCTTTACACCCCGCTATGTTAAAGGATAGGGGATTGGCCCTATCGTTTCGCCAGAGGAATTTGTCGCTGCGCAAAGGGACGTCACTCAGGTGATGTAACGTCATAACTTGAAAGATGTGTACGGTATTAATACCGGGCGTGGAGTAATAAAATACTTGAAGAAAGACTATGTGAACTCGGTGACAACAATCAATGCAGTTGGCGACGAGAACCATTACTTGTATGCCGGCCTTTCTGTGAAAACATGAGGGAGCAATACAGGCATCCCAGTCAATACAAACTAGTATTGATATGTACCTAAGTTTGTAAAAAAAAAGCTATCTTTATGTGGAATATTGGCCTAGGACATTTAACGAGAGTAAAGCCTAACCAACATTTTGCCTATTTATAACTATTAATCTAATTATAGCCATCTGTATCAACGATGTACCTTATACATGAAGTTTTTCTTATTCATTTTTTTCCCGAATGTAACTGAAGTAGTATTTAGCCAAAGTTCTAGTGAACACTGTTATCCATTTTACTTCCTTCCTCCACCAATTATAGATTGTGCCGTTACACACATATACATGTACATAATTGTTTATATTAATTGCTGCCAAAAGTTACTTAACTCATTGCCTACGGCAAGTCGTTCAATTCAATTCAACTTTATGGTATTATAGAAACAATTTACATGTCCATTAAGGACTGGATACAATAACACTCAAACAACTTGTGAGATATGAACATGACCAGGCAAAAATCAAGGAGTAGTGTCCAGTAGCTTGTGACTGTGAAGAACTTGATATAGATCAATACGAAACCCAGTCCAACATGGCTAGGCCCTACATGTAACCTGTAAATATAGCAGAATGTTGAGTGCCTTATCCTGTCTATAAGCGCAGCATCACGGAACAATAGAGAATTGAGAGAGAATATCACACAGGGACAATTAAATTTTTGCATTTTCTCAGTTGGAACGCATTGTATATGAAGCATGAGATTGACAAGCTCATCCAGCGTGAGCGGCTCATGTTCTTAAACTTGCGCCGGAAAGCCGTTGTCAGCGGCTTCTTGATAGCCTTATCTAAACACACCTGTGATTGGTTGTTTCGGCCTCGTAGCGAAAAATTGACCACTTAACGGTCCCGTGATATATGAATCACTGGCTACATTCTTTTCAGCCTCGATTTAGAGTTTATTACATCGAGAATCGCCAAATAACGTCATGTCATGTGACAATTGTGTGGGGAAACTGCGGCCGTCGTGTGTTGTGTTTTTGTTTTCTACTGACTAGACAACATAAAAGTTCAAGAAAGGTTTCCATCATCAGATTTTATTTATACGAATCACCAAAGCATCAATGATTGTAAAAATATATAGATAGCTTCATGAAATGCAACAAATGAAAGGGGTTTTCCAAGCATGGCGTCACCATCCCGTGTGGGCGATGTAACTTCGTAAGTTGTGCGTGGTTTTTTTTTTCTCCCGACTTGAAAAAAAACAACAAACAATTCAAGAATGGTTTCCATCATAAGTTTTTATTTATATGAATCCCCAAAGCTTAAGCATTGTAACTAGGCCCATGGGCATATATAGAAAGGTGGTTCAGAAGATAAATGCTATTGCTTGATTGAGGGTTGGGCCAGATACCATCCATCGCAAGTGAAATTTTCTTTGCATAATCTAGATTTTATTGCACATTGTACTTCCATTTGTAAATTAGTATTTTGTAATTAATGGCTAACAGGAAAAATAGTTTTTCACTGATTGTCATACCCGACTCACCCGAGTATCATTTTCAGAGACTATTGATTGACTGGTAGCAATAGTGGAGATATAGCTGCTTCCTGAGCAGCAGATTTCTTTCCCAGAGTTTCAATTCAAAATAGTATCTATTTGTTTGAAAAAGCCCCCCAAAAAACACACGAAAAACTGGCCACAATACCAAGCTGATCCGTATGTAGTGGTACTACTATTATACATACACCCGGTACTGGCACTGAATGAAAGTATTAGAACACAAGTGCCAAGGCATCCATCTCAGAATATTTCAGTTCTCAGACATGTCAGATAGTATTATTTCTAAGTTTAAGTTCAATTGATTCATTAATTTCACTACATACATGTACATATATTCCTAACACCAGTCCATGTGATGACCTAGTTTTAGCTTGACCTCTTCATTCTTCAGAAATTAGACCCAGCATAGATACATGTACAGCCCCAAGAGCTATGGTAGGGCAGCTCTTTACACATGTACATGTTGCCTCCTGAACTGCATTTCTCTGAGCTGAGGTCAATCTTTGGAAGAGTGACCATAACAGGCTTCCATACTTTAGTGCGTATTAATCTGATATCTCAAAAGAAAACAATTAATAGAGTATTATTTAATACAGATTTGAGATTAAGTACATGTTAAGTGACTATATATAGGCCTACAAACCCTGTCAATCACTGAAGGATAACTATTTTGGTCTGAGAAAGAATAAACAATTTGGAACTATTTTTATAGGTGTACTTCGCTGGACAACCCTAAAACCAGAAATTTTCTATATCCCATAATAAAGGTGAGACAACTCACCTTTCTGAAAATATATAGTTTACCCTACCTACGGTACCCATGGAAAAATGTTAGGGCCATCATACCATATGGAAATTAATATTTTTGCATAATTTATTCCGCAAGTTTATTCCATAGGTAAAGAGTTCATAGATGAACTGTCAGCAGCAACGTGAATACAAGCCCCCAAACCATTTCCCCCCCCCCGACATTTCCCCCCCAAAAAAGACATTTCCCCCCCAAAATTTTGAGTCACTTCCCCCCCAGTTTTGCCATTTCCCCCCCTAAAAAAATATGATATTCTATGGTACACATATGCATACTCGACATTAGTGTCGAATAGTTTGGCAGTGTTCTCAGGGGGAATACAAAAGAAGAAGACACACAGTTGTTGAATCATAATATGCACCTTCAATTTATTGTATAACAAATATAATCATAAGGTATAGCACCATGACACCAAGCGCACTGATCAAGGAGACATTGTTAATACGTTAATACTGGTTCAAGTTGATCGGTGGGGACCAGTGGTGGGGGTGTTGACCTTAGTACATTGTCGTAGTAGCTCACTCAGGGTCACGTCTTCATCCCTGTAGGCTGCCCACAGCTCGAAGAGCTTGGCCTGTTTCGATCTTGTGGACAGTAGCTAAATAATATATAGCCCCCCACGAGTATGCTCGTGAGGGCTATATATTATTTAGCTAGTGGACAGCCACTGATAGTGACAAAGTTTCTTTTCATCAACAAGGAGGGTCTGTAGGGGTAGGAGGATCCTCGGCATGGAGGAGAGGGACGAGGATGTAGAACGGCAGATGGACACCATTGGCTCTTAAACCTCCGAAAACCGTTAATGTTGGTGGGTGCTAATCTGCAAATGTCTGATCATTGATCAATTGTCTTACACAGACAAGCAAATAAAGCATTATTTGTTCTCTCTACAGGAGAACTTCTTGTAATCAGTGGGATTAATCACTGAACATTAGTAGACTTTACCTTTGAAAACAAATTGCCTCACAACATGTTTATTATTTGTTATACAATAAGTTAAAGGTTCATATTATTTGACAAGTAATGCTGGGTATGCATATGTGTACCATAGAATATCATATTTTTTTTAGGGGGGGAAATGGCAAAACAGGGGGGGAAGTGACTCAAAATTTTGGGGGGGAAATGGTTTTTTGGGGGGAAGTGACTGGGGGGGAAATGGTTTGGGGGGGAAGTGTCCTGTACCCGTATTGTGCAATAAATTAAATTATTATTATTCCCATCCAAATCTCTGTTTTTTCCACTGCATTCGCAGAGTATAAATTATAATATTGGGAATTTCATTTGGATTTTCTAACTTGATATGTAATAGGTAAAGCCAGAAGAGAAGGCAGATTTTCTATCTGCGTTCGCTTCTAGGCTTTGCCTATTTCATATTACTGATTTAACAACGGTTTCTATCAGAGACAAGAACAACACATAAAATGTCTGCCAACTGCTCGTTCACTGTATTCCAAGCACATGTTCATCCGGGTACATTGTAGGTAAATACAATTTTAGATGCGCGCGTAGTGCGGACACCGACTATACTACAGTATCGCAGTGACGTTTCATGGCGAAGATTTCAAAACAATCTGAAATGCTAATGATGCGCTGATCTATATTGATCCGGTTCTACCCTGATCCCTACCCACCTTGTGCAAAAAAGATTGCACTGAACAAGAACTATGTCAAATGGCACAAGAAATACCTTCCTGGTGTCATAGTACACGAGACAGGAGTTCTGAAGATGGTAATTGGAAATTCTGAAGTGGGAATTCTGAAGATTTGTGGTCGATGTGTTGCCTTATGGTCAGGCTGTCGCGAATATTATTACATACTGGGAGGGCTTATATACTTAGTCCATCCATTAGAAATCGATAAAGACCAAATATAATTCATAATCCGCCAAGGTCCACCTTTCGTGGATAACGTAGCTTGACACGGGCCCCATTTGACGGGATTTTCAGTTTAATCCGCTTTCAGTTCTCTGTACATTCATATTTCTTTAGTGGTGTTGTGTTCAACGCGCGAACATTGCTTTGTTCTGGCAAGTATGGCATGAAAACTCGAATTTATAATTTGTAATTTGCTCGATCTATTCAGCCTTTCAATACCGGTACGTGGAGATACAGGTATGTGTATTTTTCAGTGAGGGAATTCTCCAGGATTACTGTCGCTAAACGAGAGTGGAGAACAATAGATCAGTTGTCCCATCTGCTGTCCACGACCCGCGTAGTCCGACATGCAGCCCCTATACGATCATTTAAACTGATATCTATTGTTCAGTAGATATCAGTTTATAAAATATCACTTCGGTAGAAAAAAATAACTACGTCAAAATGCTTTTTGCATCAAGATATAATGGGCTCTAGTAGTTATTTGTTTAAAATAATTTACAAGGAATTGAATTCATTATAAAGAAATATTGACCATGCAGAGTTGCTATACCCTGGGACACAATATAACTATATTGTGTCCCAGCTAAACCGCAAGTGTGGCGGTACATGATCAGTGTGAAATAATTTTCATCAAAGTGGATTTCTCAAAATAATGACAAACACAGCATTCCTGGTAGCTCTTCAATGTCACCGAATTGGAAATTTTAAAATATCCCAATCAAGATTGTATGGCAAGCCAAAGTGCTCTAATTTCCGATATCGGAAATTGCAATGACAATTTTCGATATCGGAAATAGAATATCCAATTTCCGATATCGGAAATAGAATTTCCCATATCGGAAATTGTCACCGAATTTCACATATCGGAAATGAAAGCTGGAAGCTTTACAAAACCTAGGGGTGCATTCCATACCTAAATGATGTGCGGCTAAAAACAGGCATGGTTTCGGATCTTCGGCCATAAATAGATGTAAAATCTTTAACAAAAACCTTGTAAAAGTATATATTTTCTAAATGGGCACACTCGTGCCCTTATTTCAGGAGACTTGTGAGCTATTGAAATTGAAAAGGAAAGACGTGCAATCCTCCCTAACCCTAGACTATTTCATATGAACTATTATCAATAATAAAATGATCTTTAATAAATAGAATGAGAAAAAAAAATGAAAAAATAGAGACTGGACGATTTGATGGGTTTCGTCGTGTAAAGATTCCATCTGGAGGCGTGGTTAGTCTGGACGATTGACATGTTTTTACCTTCGGTCGCAATATTTGTATCAATTTCATTCTAACGGCATATTGTGACGTCTCGGCAGTAACGTCATTCCCATTGTTGAGGTCATGGTAGTAACCATTCACCAAGCCTCGATCCGTTTTCCGCTTTTTACAAACAGCTCCAAATCTAATTCATTCCTGCAGCCGTTTAGACGAAAGGTATATGCAATCGAAGCCAGGAGATTGGGTAGTAACGTCATTCTCATTGTTGACGTCACATGAACGCATTGCTTCCAGCGTGCGTATATGAACGAACCAATCAAATCTGTTGAGTTGGGGGCGGGGTCAGAATACGGAGTTTTCATTGGTGACAAAGTTAGCTCCCTTGTGACGTTCCGTCCAGTCCCTGTTTCAAGCATTTCTTAATAGGCAGTTACTTCCTCTTGTTTCCCGTTTAAAATACATTATGAAACAGGGGCTGGGTCCAGTCTACCGTAACCCTTGTTCAACTTTTCTGAAAAACTCCATAAAATATATGAAAATGTGTCAAATTCTACCCGCAACCCAGCGAAAACGTATGAAATGATTTTCTTTTTATGTATGTTAAAGTGTTTCTCGTCCAAAGGACAATTTAAAATGGCGAAAAAAACAGGGGGTCGACCTACTCGTTTTTTGTAAAATTTTATGGCCATAAAGGAATCATCATTTTCGCTTCCCGAAAAAGTGCGGATTTTGGTCCGCCAGATATTCAATTCCGACACGATTAACTCTGTAGAGGCGAGTGGGTGCGATCAACAAGCAATTATTATATCCTCGTTTGGAGAAATGGTTACGTCCAGCAGGGTGATACTATAGATATCAGTTAGTAGAAAGGTAAGAAGAATTACCTTGCTGTCAAAATCGGGCGACCTTCCCTATTATAAAATTAGGGAGACACCACTTTGTACGAAACCGTGGCAAGTGTGGAGTGCACCATAGAGTTGCAATTTCCGATATCGAAAATTCAGTGACAATTTCCGATATCGAAAATTGCATTTCCGATATCGAAAATTGCATTTCCGATATCGGAAATTGAATTTCCGATAACGGGAATTGAATTTCCGATATCGGGAATTGTCCCCGAATTTCCGATATCAATTCAATTTCCGATATCGAAAATTCTAATTTCCGATATCGGGAATTGCAATTTCCGATATCGAGAATTCAATTTCCGATATCGGAAATTGAATGTCATGAATTTCCGATATCGGAAATTCTCGAATAAAAAGCACTTTGGCTTGCCATAAGATTGAGATCTTGTGTATAAAAAATTGACAAAGTTCACAAAATTGAAAAGCATCTTCAAATATTCACTGGTTTCGCATATTATCGTATCAGGGTAACTGGCATTATACAGTGTGTGAAGTTTCTGTTTGATGTGATCTGTTATTTCCAAGTTATTGAACCATTTTCAACGGTGACGCTAATTTGCAACAGTAACAGCAGTATCACAATCGCGAATCCTTGCTTTTGTACCGAACATTGACAAAGTTCAATGATTTAAAGATAAGTACTCGCCAGATTTCAATATTGAATCTAATTAGGATAAAATATATGTTCAAGTTATTGAATTATTCACGACAATGCCACACTAGCTCTCATATGTGGTCTTGTAACCTCAACAAAGTATTTCTATGGTTGACCATCCCTGCCACAATTCGTCATTTACAGGATTCCTGTAAATAATATATACCATGGTATAAAATGCCAAGCCTGCCATAATTTGTATTTACAGGATGCCTGTAATTATTTTTTACTATGGTATAAAATGCCAAGCCTGCCATAATTCGTATTTACAAGGTGCCTGTAATTATTTTGTACCATGGTATAAAATCGTCAAGCCTGCTACAATTCGTATTTACAGGATACCTGTAAATAATATATACCATGGTATAAAATGCCAAGCCTGCCATAATTCGTATTTACAGGATGCCTGTAATTCATTTAGCGGTAAGTCATAAATTTACGCCTTCTTATTATTTCCACCAATGATATGCGCTTTTACTAATTTGGTGCCGGGTTTTACGCAACCTCCAAACAGGGTTATCTCCCCTCCTGCCAGTCGATCGACCCTGCCCTCAGTACCCTGGCAGTATCCGCAGAGTGAGTCTTCACCAAGCCAT
The DNA here is from genome assembly GCA_036873755.1 of Hanleya hanleyi. Taxonomy (NCBI): domain Eukaryota; kingdom Metazoa; phylum Mollusca; class Polyplacophora; order Lepidopleurida; family Hanleyidae; genus Hanleya; species Hanleya hanleyi. Next base: position 6,126 of record JAVTVY010021528.1, on the reverse strand, counting down.
GTAGCCTTTGTCAGAGACTAAAAGTGCGAGATTATCCGAACTGCTCTGTATCGTAACAACTTGAATTAATCAGAATTAATCAACTGCCGCACATCTGAGGGATGTGGCAGACAAAAGACAACAAACGTTCGGTGACTACGGTGGTAATTAAATAACTGTTCATCTATTTACAACAAAAACAACAACATTTCGCCTACATCAAGGCTAACGGTCGTTTGTTTGAAAACAAATCAGCGATGCTTGTTTTGTCGGAATTAAATGGTCCCGCACATTCACATCCTCAAAACTATATATCCTTAGTATGTGGATAAGGACTGTTTTTGGCTGGTAAAATTCAGGTTTTGTGAAATGATGTTTTGGTATATGGCTATATGTAAATTGACTGAGGGCAGGGTCGATCGACTGGCAGAAGGGGAAATAACCCTGTTTGGAGGTTGCGTAAAGCCCGGCACCAAATTTGTAAAAGCGCATATTAGCAGTGGAAATAAAAAGAAGGCGTAAATTTACGACTTCCGGCTAACTGAATTACAGGCAGCCTGTAAATACGAATTATGGCAGGCTTGGCGATTTTATACCATGGTACAAAATAATTACCTGAGTAGTATACAGTACGTAAATTGATGAGATACCCCCCCACTGCGCATGCGCAGAACCTTGTGTGACGTCATAAGTGTATGGGCATTGGGGGGTTATTGGGGGGTTGGGGGGGGGTTATTGGGGAGGTGTGCAAAAAAAAAAAGTTCCGGCAAAAAAAAAAAAAAAAAAAAAAAAAATGTATTCATACGCGGTGATGCGGTTTGGCCGCGGTTTTGGCGGTGATTCGGTCTCGGGAAAAAGCTTCCGCGGAGAAAAAGTAGTCCCTAGATAAAATGGTCCGATGGGGTCGAGTGAGGTATCAAAGTGAAGCTTAGGTGAAGGGGCATCTAATGGGTTGGGTGTGGGGTTGACATATCGGCCTTCTGCGCATGCGCGGCGGCCGAAGGGTATGAAAATAGCCTTTTTGGAGCTATGGGAGCCCCTAGTTGACCGATGGGGTCGAGTGAGGTATCAAAGTGAAGCATTCAATGAGATGTGGGAGGTGGGTACAAGATGGCCGCGAGTAGTTTGTTAAATCTGTGAGAGCTGTTCATCACTCACTGTGAGTCTGTTTATGTGCATGTTATGACAGTGATCATTGTAACAGTGCATTACTGTCTCCCATGTTTGTTAAATCTGTGAGAGCTGTTCATCATGTGTGGGAGGTGGGTACAAGATGGCCGCGAGTGTGAGTGAGTGACATGTGGGAGGTGGGTATAAGATGGCCGCCACATCTTGAGGTAGAAATGCTGTTAATCTATCTCATGAACATCTATCTGCATGTTGCTGGTCTGACTGTAATGATGTGGGAGGTGGGTACAAGATGGCCGCGAGTGTCATGATGTGGGAGGTGGGTACAAGATGGCCGCGAGTGTGAGTGAGATGTGGGAGGTGGGTACAAGATGGCCGCTTGGCCGCCAGTGTGAGTGACATGTGGGAGGTGGGTACAAGATGGCCGCCACATCTTGAGGTAGAAATGCTGTTAATCTATCTCATGAACATCTATCTGCATGTTGCTGGTCTGACTGTAATCATGTGGGAGGTGGGTACAAGATGGCCGCGAGTGTCATGATGTGGGAGGTGGGTACAACATGGCCGCGAGTGTGAGTGAGATGTGGGAGGTGGGTACAAGATGGCCGCCAGTGTGAGTGACATGTGGGAGGTGGGTACAAGATGGCCGCCAGTGAGTGGAAGATGTGGGAGGTGGGTACAAGATGGCCGCCAGTGTGAGTGAGATGTGGGAGGTGGGTACAAGATGGCCGCGAGTGTGATTTGGTGGGAGGTGGGTACAAGATGGCCTGCATTATGGGCCATATCCAAGATGGCGGCACGTATGTTCAAGATGGCGGCACATCCGGTGTCGAAAACTGGCCATTCCGTCGGGATGTGGTCACCTAGTGTCGAAAACTGGTCCTTGTATGGGTCCTGCTAGACGTTTTGACGCCATGATATAGACCAGAGAGAGAGAGAAAACAACAACAACAAGGATGACACATGAGGGAACAACAACAACAACAAGTTTTTTTTCATATAGTTTATTTTCCCCTCCATCATAACATACCCACGCTGGGGGAGCCGCGTTGGGTATGTTTACAATTCAAGAAAGACTCTTGTCCAATCAGAGACCGCCATTTGCATCTGTCCTATTCATTCCTGTCCGTTAGATGTATTCTTGTCCAATCAGAAGTCGCCATTTCAGAGAGTTCCTTCTTCGGTCATGTTCATTCTGAACCGTTTATTCTAATCATCGTCGGCCAGGCCTGGATATTCTTCGGGCAGCATGTTCTGAAACAGTTGTTTGCGCATTTTGATCGCATTTTCCAGGGCCTCGGTGGGTGGTAAACCCATATCCTCTTCCAAGTGACGCTTGGTCTTCATGATGGACCTGTGCGTGGGGTCCCCTTTCATTTCAAGCGGTAGTAAGGTATACTGTTCATAGATCGCCATGGCTGTTTTCCTGATGCGGGGGCGCATTTGGGTGTACGTCTGTTGTAAATTATCCTCTCCGGCGTCCTCGATCGCTTCAGCGTGAGTATTGATAGCTGCTGTCACAATACGATCCCAGAAGGTAGGTTCTGCCTCACTTTCCTGGGATGAAGGCTGATTCTCTGAGGTCAAGCTCTCCATATCAGTAGATAGACTGTCAGCCATCTTGGATTCGGTATCAGTCGATGCACTCTCATCAATCTCTGTATCAGTATCTGCCTCAACGGGCTCCTCGGCGTCTTCAGTCCCATGTATATTTTTCTGGTGTCGCATCATATCGTAATGTCTGGTGAACGTGCGTTCACACTCAGAACAAGTATAAGCCATGTTGACGGTTGAACGTCGACTGTGCGTGTTTTGGGAATACGCTCGCTTTTATAGACAGTAACGCCCATCAACGCTTAGCTCAACGCTTCAACGCCCTGGTGAATTAGCTCAGAAGCTCTGATTTCATGGAATTGACACCAATTCATCGAAATGCAGTGACGCCCGTCAACGCCCGTCGTTACGCCTTAACGCTCGTCTCAACGCTTTAACACACTTTCTTAATGCTTTAACGTTGTTTAATGATGCGTTCGAACAAATGTTTCTTTTGTGCTATTGCTCTGACATACGCCGCTTTCCAGTTCACGCCCGAGGTTTTCAACATCGACGCTGTTCTTTCAATTTCCATATGGACTGGGTCCTTATCCAACAATTTCATATGGGTCAGTAAGTCGACATACTGCTGACGTAAAGCCCGTCGTAGTCTGGGTGCCAATCTGTTATGGGCTAAAATTGCAGCTTCCTCTTTCGAATACCCTTTGCGTTGAAACTTGTTTCCTGTGGCCTCCAACATCCCGCCCATCTCGGCGTCCATTTCTGATATTCCATGGAATTGTCACTAAATCTTCGTAATGCGGTGATGCCCGTCAACGCCCGTCGTTACACCTTAACACTCTAACATAACGCCATGATATAGACCAGAGAGAGAACAACAACAACAACAAGGATGACACATGAGAGAACAACAACAACAAGAAGTTTTTTTCATATATTTTATTTTTCCCAATGTTACATCACACCCACGCTGGGGGAGCCGCGTTGGGTATATTTACAATTCAAGAAGATTCTTATCCAATCAGAGGCCACCATTTGCATGTTTCATATTCGTTGCTGTCCGTTAGATGTATTCTTGTCCAATCAGAAGTCTCCATTTCAGAAAGCGCCATCAGAACCGTTTATTCTAATCATCGTCGGGCAGGCCAGGATACCGTTGAGGCAACATATCCTCAGATAGTTTTTGCGCATTCTGAGTATCTATCAGTGCATGGATGAATACTTTCATCCGATGGAGGTGGTGGTCAGTTTAACCACGAAGAACGCAACATTGGTCATTATCTCCACTATCCACTTGGTGTTACAATTCAAGAAGACTTGTCCAATCAGAGGCCACCATTTGCATCTGTCATATTCGTTCCTGTCCGTTAGATGTATTCTTGTCCAATCAGAAGTCTTCATTTCAGAAAGTTCCATCTTCGGCCATGTTCGCTCTGAACCGTTTATTCTAATCACCGTTGGTCAAGCCAGGATACCGTTGAGGCAACATATCCTCAGATAGTTGTTTGCGCATTCTGAGAATCTATCAGTGCCTGGGTGAATACATTCATCCGATGGGTTGGTCGGTCAGCTTGGTCACGAAGAACGTAACATTGGTTACCCTCTCCACTTTCCACTTGGTGTTGGGGCGTTGTTGTTGGGCCCATTCCAAGGGATCCACGTTGGCCAGGTTCTCCAGCATCGTCTCTAGCGACGCCCGGTTAATGATGGTAAACGGTTGGTCAAATACCCGGATGTTACTGCTCGGGTAAAAGTATCGGACTTGATCTGTCTCCTTATGCTGCAGCACATAACCAAACGCCAGATTTAATTTGAAGGACGTTGCTTGGTCATTGAAGATGGCTTCCACGTAGCTGCCTAGACGGGCGAGGTCGGTCAGTCGAAAATTGTAGATATCTTGAATAGGGCGATGACGGTGGAAACAGTGCCGTATCATGGCCAATGGCGCCGATAGATGTCACTCACTGGATGGGCGCCCTGTAAGAGATCGCTAGGAACATTTATGGGCTCGTCCCGAAAATGTTCGATGTTATCAGGCGTATGACTCGAAACCGTAACGGTGGGGTCCGGCTGGATATCCAGGCCCTCCTGGACCTTCGTCATCGCATCACCAGTGGCGTTCGTCTCTCCGGGTTCATCTTCACTGGGTCTGACCTTCCGCGGCTCCTCTTTAGTGGAAAGTTGTCGCCCAAACCGTAGAGACGGGGCATGCATCAAACGTTGGTGCTGTCTAAACCGACTGGGTCGTTTGAAGAGTCGACCACAATCATTACATAGTACCGTCGCACCCGCGTGGAGTACCCTCTCATGACGCAGTAAATGATCCTTCCGATTGAATGACCGTGCGCAGATTATACAAGTATACCGGGCATCGTTGTGGATGGAGGCCTCGTGGCGTCGTAACTTATCTAGACGAGTAAACAGCTTCTGGCAAGTTGTGCAAGTGAACATCTTGGTGGTTGACAGAGTGTCTGATGAAACGTCCAGGCCGCTTCCCTTTTATAGCACGCTAGCTGGTGATCTATTTTTAGCACACTCAGTTCAACTATCCCCAAGTCGAGGGCCGAGCCTTGACATCTTCGGTAACATCCGTGTCTCTTCGGTCACCTCCGTACCGTCAACGATCAACATGTAGACATATAGAGTATGTACGGCATGTTATGGTATTCATCAGTGCATGAGTGACGCATTCAGCCGATGGGAGTGGTCGGTCAGCTTGGTAACGAAAAACGTAACATTGGTCACACTCTCCACTGTCCACTTGGTGTTGGGGCGTTGTTGTTGGGCCCATTCCAAGGGATCCACGGTGTCCAGTTTCTCCAGCATCGTCTCTAGCGACACTCGGTTAATGATGGTAAGCGGTTGGTCAAATACCCGGATGTTACTGCTCGGGTAAAAATATCGGACTTGGACTGTCTCTTTATGCTGCAGCACATAACCAAACACCAGATTCAATTTGAAGGCCGTAGTTTGATCTTTGAAGATGGCTTCTACGTAGCTACGTAGACGGGCGAGGTCGGTCAGTCGGAAATTGTAGATATCTTGAATAGGGCGATGACGGTAGAAGCAGTGCCGGATCATGGGCCAATGGCGCCGATAAATGTCACTCACTGGATGGTCTTCGTGTAACAGATCGCTGGGAACATTTATGGCTTCGTCCACGAAGTGTACCCTCCACGTCGTACAAAATCTGGCCCAAGGTCTTGTCGTCGGAATTTGACTGTTGAATTAGGGCGACATCATCATCGGCCCTCGTGCGATGGGTGGGAGTTCCCCCTGTTTCGATATTGATGCCTACGGGCTCTTCTATCTGCAAACGTGGCTGCGGAACAGGGTGTCGTGTACGTTGGTGTCGCAGCAACTGACTGGTCAGTTTGAAAAGCCGACCACATTCTTCGCATGGACGCTTGGGTACTTCATGGCATGCACGTGTGTGGCGCTGTAAATGATCCGGGCGCTGAAACG